>JAVKPL010003172.1:0-19158 GCA_032173675.1 Gastrolobium villosum
TTATCCGACAACTGTGTACCGAGATATGGCCAAAATATAAAAGTGACGTAAAGCAGAAAAATTCTGACGAAAATAAATTAAACCCAATAAAACACTAAAAAATGTAAATTAACTCAAAACATCATTATTTTATTCAAATAAATCCTAAAAATACTAATCAAGAGTAACAAATAAGTGCAATAAAATATGAGTTATCAAATTCCCCCACACTTATCTTTTTGCACTCCTGGGCAAAAACTAGAATAGAAAAAGAAAACAAAGAAATAAGAAAAGAGTGAAGATCAACCTATCCTTCCCAATAATTAGCAAGTATACAAAAGATAACAAAAATCACAAGTCTTGAACCGATAAAATAACCAGGACAAAAATTCCTTATTCTCAAATCACAAGACCTGTCAATTTCAACTGCAACTGCTAACTACACAAAAATGGTTCCTCACAGGATGCTCTCAATTTTCTCTCAAGTGTATCAGTTAATTCAGTATATCACTCAAATCAACTCAAGAAAACCATCCTACCATAGGCTTGCTCAAGTTCTACTTCTCCACTGCTAATAACACATGCATGCACAAATCAAGAGGGTTTTATGCCGGGTTATAACGGGGCTGAGGTAAAGGTATGGATGAATATATAAGAGAAGGCTAAACACCCCAGAAATTTACAAAGAGCAAAAGTTAAGAACTAAACTAAGAACATAGCATCAAGTAGCTTGATTTCTTCCTCACTGGTTTAACATTTTCTTCAAGAAAAATGCGGTGCATGCACATGGAAGGGTGATTTCCACATCATCTGCTAAAGTCCATCCAATTTCCTTCTTATTTTCTTTCAGCAATGTCAGAAGCTTTTCCTCCTGCTGAGGTAGAAGGTTCTTCTTGGCCACTATCACATGTAACTGCTCATTTTCCTCCAGATATGAATACTTCAGATGGTCAGGCAGAACCTTTAGTTCTAACTAAGGTGGCTGCTCAGTGGATGGGAGAAGTCTAGCGAGTGCATGTTCTACAGAAAACACATTAACATCTATGCCTGCAATCAAATTCTCAGAAAAAGAATCATCAATAATTTCAACAGGCAATACAGAATTCAACTTCAATGCAGAACCACTGTGCAAATCATCATTCAATGCATGATTAACATCAGAACAGCACACCGCTATCTCAGCACAAACAGTACAATTATTACTATCGGTACAACCACATGACTGATCAGAATCAAGGAATGATGATAATTCTGGAAATTCAGCAGTTAAGTCATCAAATATATCATCAATCATTTCATCAATTACATCCATACAGAAAATGGAATGCTCTTCCCTAGGAAATTTCATGGCAACAAAGATATTAAAATTTACCATGCTATCACCAAATTCCATTGAAAGAGTACCAGCATGCACATCTATCTTGGTCCTAGCAGTTTTCATGAAAGGTCTTCCAAGTATAATTGTACTACTAGGAATCTCACCCTCCATCCCTAAGACATAGAAATCAGCAGGAAAAATTATATTGTTCACCCTAACTAATATATCTTCAACCACACCAGAAGGATGAACACTACTCCTGTTGGCTAGCTGAACAACAATACCAGTAGCACGCAAGAGAGCAAGACCAAGAGACTTATACACAGATTCAGGCATCACATTAATGGATGCTCCTAAGTCTAACATACAATCATGAAAAACATAATTTCCAATAATGCAAGGGATAGTAAATGTCCCTGGATCTTGGCACTTCTTGGGCATGGGCTGGATGAGTGCTGACACATTCTGGCTGACGCTGACTCGTTCGTCTCCTTTCAGCCTCCTCTTGTTGGTGCACAACTCCTTCATAAACTTAGCATATCTTGGAATTTGCTGAATCGCATCCAAGAGTGTGATATTGACCTCTACTTTTCTGAAGGTGTCAAGAATCTCTTTATCTTGAGCTTTTGCTGCTTTCTTTTTAGACTAAGTGGTTCTTTGAGGAAAAGGTAATGGGATGTGGACATCAGAAGTATTAGTATTCTGCTTCCTTGAACCAGTGTCACCTCCTTGAGATGACTCAACAGCAGATTGGTTTGATTCCTCCAGTTGCTTGCCAGACCGCAAAGAGATGGCACTAACATTACCAGTTCCCTTTGGATTTAGAACTGTCTGCGATGGAAGGGAGTGCCACTTGCTTGTTGATTCTGACTCATTGATGTTGCAAGTTGGCCAATCTGTGTTTGCAGATTCTGGATGGAAGACTCAGTCCTCTGCTGGAACTGCAGATTGTTAGTTGCCATTTTCTTCACTAAATACTCCAAAGAAGGAACATTGCTACTGGCTTACTACTGCATTGGCGGCTGCTGCATTGGCTATGGAGGTGAAAATTGTTGAAATTTTTGCCTCTGCTATGAAGGTGCAAACTGCTGCCTCTGCTGGAATGGTGCACTTTGCTTGTTCTGATTCCAATTGAGATTTGGATGATTTTTCCAGCCAGGATTATATGTATTTGAGAATGGATAGTTTTGCTGCTGCTGCTGCATCTGCTGGTATTGTGGCTTTGCAGGAAAAACTGCAGCAACAGACTGATCAACATGGAAACCACTGTCTTGTAGAGAAAGACAAGCATCCATGGGGTGAGAAGGATCATAGCAGATGCCACACAGGTTGCTTGGCTGTTCAGCAGAAGGTTGCTCTGTCTGTGTCACTGCCAACTGCCTCACCATTGATGTTAACTCATCAAGCCTGTTCTCTATTCTCTGGTTATCTGCGCTTGATGATCCTGCTGCTGCCACTATTGGATTTTGTATTGGAAAAGATTGCACTTGGAAAACTACACTGCTATTTGCTCTAGTGCCAAATTATTGAGCATTAGCTGCTATCTCAGCAATCAACTCTTTTGCCTCATCAGGTGTTTTATTGCTCCGGACTCCTCCACTAGCTGCATCTAAAAGATTCCTATCCATAGGTAGCAACCCTTCATAGAAGTAAACAATCAGGAGATTGTCTGGAATCTGATGATGTGGACAGCTTGCACAAAGCCTTTTGAACCGCTCCCAATACTCATGCATGTTCTTCCCATTAGACTCTTTATGCCACTGATATCTTTTCTGATTGTGGTGGCCCTGGATGAAGGGAAGAATTTCTCCAGAACTAAACTGAACATGTCATTCCAGCTGACAATGGAGGAAGGTGGCAAGTAGTACAGCCAGTCCTTAGCTCCACTATCCAAAGAGAAAGGGAAGGCACACAGCTTGATTTGCTCCTCATCCACCCCTGGTGGTTTCATAGTGCTGCAGACTATATGAAATTCCTTCAGATGTTTATGAGGATCCTCACCTGCAAGACCATGAAACTTGGGAAGCAAGTGTATTAGTCCAGACTTAAGCTCCAAAGGTACAACAGGATTAGCATAACGAATACACAGGGGCTGCTCATTATCAACATTAGGAGCAGCCAATTGCTTAAGTGTTCTGTCACCCATGATTTCAGAATCAAATAAATTACCAAAACAATAAACACTATGAAAAGGACTCGAACAAACAGACTCTAAGGTATGCTCAGGAGCAGCCCTACTGTAAGTCAACCTACGAGCTCTACTAGGAGCATGCAATGATCTCTCTATCTCAGGGTCATATGCATATAAATCATCAACACTAGTGGCACTCTTAGTCATGCATCATAGGCAGAAACATATAGTAGTAAAATCACAGAACATACGATAGGACACAGAAATTTGCCGAAAATAACAAATAGAAGCAAATATAAATCTATGAAAAATACCAAATGACCTCAGAATGCTATAGGACCAACTCTCCTAAGCTCTAAATGACCTTACGGACTCAGAAATCAAATAAAACTTTTTCAAAAAATAAAAATAGTAAATTGAAGAATTTGGTGAAACCACGGCCTGATTTGTGGGGCTAAGCCCCACAACTTTTGATAGGGGTGATCATTTTCTTCAGGTCACCAATTTTCAGATCGATCAAAGTAAGTCGAACAAATTCAGAAATACCTGACACGTCTTGAAACGATAAAGAAATAGCAAAGAAGGTTAGTAAACGGCTGAATTTGGCAAAAATAAGTGTCACCTCATGCCCTTTTAGGGCATGACTTATGCTCAGAAGGTCAAATTCCTTTGGGAATAGAACTCCCGAAGCCAATCTCTCAAACAGAAGTTTTACCAATTTCCCCAAATTGCCCAAAAACATAAACCGTAATGCAAATTTTTTTATTTTTTTATTAACTTTTTTTTAAAACAGAAATAGAAAAAAAATAAAATAAAAAAGAATTAATGAGAAAATTATTTTTTTTTTAAACTTTGTAACAGAAACGAAAATAAAAAAAAACTGAAACAAAAGAGAGAATTCAAATGAAAACTGAAACAAAAATGAAAATTAAAAGGCAATTAAAAAAAATTTTTAACTGAAAAAGAAACGAGAAGTATCACAAAAAACGATTTAGACCGATGCAATTTTCCTGGCAACGGCGCCAAATTTGACATGAGCTGTTGAACTCGCGCAAATTAAAAAAAAATATTTTTAATTAGAGTTCAGAAATTTGCAGTAAAGGGGAAACCCTAAGTCGTCTCTCAAGGAAATTGTGTGGGTGAAAATCGCTTATAATCGCAGAAAATAAAAAGGGGGGGATTTTGATTCTTGTTGAATAATTTAAAAGGCAGAATATAAAATTGGAATTAAAATTTCGTAATTAAACATTAACCAACCTAAGGTTAGGGTTCCACGGATGTCCTTCCTTGGATAAAAATTCCCAAATTCACGATTGATCTCAATTGAATCAAAATCCTTATTTTCAATTGAGAACATTCGGATCATCAAATCTGATGATTATTCCTTTTCCATAATTACGATCGCGAACCTCAGATCGAATATCCACAATCGCACGATATCGATCTGAGTTAGGAAAAGAAACAAATCTGGTCAGAGAATTATAAAAATGACCAAATTCACGATTAATCTCAATTGAATCAGAATCCGTATTTTCAATTGAGGTTAATCGGATCATCAAATCTGATGATCATTCTTCACCCATAATTGCAATCGCGAACCTCGGATCGAATATCCACAATCGCACGATATCGATCTGAGTTAGGGTAAAGAAACGAATCTGATTAGAGAATTATAAAAATTACCAAATTCACGATTAATCTCAATTGAATCAGAATCCATATTTCCAATTGAGGTTATTCGGATCATCAAATCTAATGATCTTTCTTTCCCATAATCGCAATCGCGAACCTCAGATCGAATATCCTCTATCGCACGATATTGATCTGAGTTAGGGTAAAGAAACGAATCTGGTTAGAGATTTATCTCAGATCCTCTGGACAGATCCATGGAATCCCTTCCCCTTAGGTTGATTAAAAGGGGTTTAGCCTAATTTGACCAAGTAACGAAGCGGGAATTAATTTCTCAAAACTACCTCAAATCTGCCACCGAAAACAGGACAGAACAGCGCAGTGTGTGACAACAACCCCCATGGGCTGTGCACACCACCAATAAAACTAGGCTTTTGATACAACGTAGGGGACATCTTAAGCTTCAAAATGGCATATGGCACGTCCCAATCGGACCACTATGGAGAGAGATACGCTCCTCCAAAGTTCACCCAAAAACTGCCAATTCTACAGAAAATTCGCCAGAGTTTCCTTTGTATTTCCAAGAATCCCCAAATTTGCATAACCTGTTTAACACCACTAATACACCTGAAATCCAGCAAAATCCAATGGGTGGCACACACAAGGACCAACAACGCCTTGGGGCACTTACAACCCAATCCATTATACACGTAAAACATAAGCAGTTTACTTTTAAATCCTTTATAGTTTTAATAACTAACATTCAATTTCATGCATAAACCATAATGCAGATACTCATAAATCTACAATAGGCCTAAAGCCCTTCCATCATATTACATACATCCATGGTACATTTACAACACTAGATTACATTTACATTTACAACTTTAACTTTAAACTACAAATATTTACATATTACACTTCACTTGCCAAATAAATCCATAAACTAAAATGACATGATAGCTAAACTATACACCACTGCTCCACTCGTCATCATGTGGGCTTCTTGCCCGCTGCTCCATATCCACTGGTACATCCTGAAATAATGCCCCGAGACGGGGTGAGATATACGGATATATCTCAGTAACCAAGAGGTTCTGGAGAAAACTCCGCCCAATGGTTCACTTCGATGTATATCAATAGCATAAAAACAACACCACTGTTATAAAACGGGATAAAGCAAGGGATTTAGAGAAAGGGGGAATATATCAGAACAACTACGACATGCGGGATGGTAGCTACCAATACCACGCCATGTCCTCGGCTATACGCCTATGGGTACTACCCCTGGCGTGTTCATAGAACAACCCACCAAGGTACCCCTTCCAACCATATACACCCGAGACAACCTAGTGTGCTCCTATCCGGATAACACACCACGACCCTGGGTCAACTGGAACTCCCTCTCGGAGACCTATCCAGTGGCAGTCCGGAAACACTTGCCCGAAGGCTAAAAATATCTACTGGCCAAAGATCTGGTACATAAGTACCCACTGTGATAATGCACATGCATGCTCATGCTGTTCTACACTACTCATACACACTTCCTACCGTTGCCATCAACTAGCAAGGTGGAACACAAAAGGGGAACAAGCCCCAGTACCAAGAGGTTACCTTTCTTTTTCCTTCCACTGAGCTCCGCAGAACTCCACTTACAGCTTGATTCACAGGGAACGCCTACACAGAGGACCATTCCACACACTTAGAACTTTGAATCCACTCATGAATTTCAACATATCATGTGTAAACCACATCACTTACCTCAATCCACTTGATTCAAAACCAAGGGCAATCCACTGTTTCACTGTTCCAAGTTTATATCCACGTACGGCAACCTATACAACCATGCATAGCCGTCAGTTTACGTCAAATTACGACAAAACGTAAAAACACCAAAATCCCCCTTTTTCCCACTTGGTGGTTCAGCCATATTAGTGTTATTTAGGGATTTATTTTTCTAAATTTTCTTTCTCATTTTATTACACTTCAATAGGTTGCCAAAAGGCTAATTCAATCGTCGTTTCTCCGTTTTACGTCTTTTACGCATCGTTTGCTAAATCTTTCACTCTAGGCTCTTTTATGCCAAATGACACCACTCATTATTTTTCATTGATTCTTCCACTTTACAATCACAACACAACCCATCTAATTACCATTTAAAGCATGAAACATCATCCATGCAATTTACACAATATCATTTTACCTCTTTTTGCCTAAAGGCCGATTTGCTCACTAATTCACATCCAAGGAATTCACATCAATTTTAACAACTCCACACCTCATATCATCCTATTATATCATCATACAATCATACAACAACTCACCAATACACTCCCATCACATTTTCAAAATTCAAAGTCTTGACACCCAAAAATTTCACTAAGTTAAAAATCAACTTTTTTCCTCAATAATTTTTATTGCATTTCTAGCTTTAATGCATCATTCTAAGACATTATCATCTACTAGACATTTTCCATTTGAGCTCTCTAACACAACATATCACAAAATCCCTCTTTAGGGTCCATAATCAAAACTCAAAAACCAACCAATGAAATGTTGAAATAACTCACCCAAATGCACGGTATATGGCTCCACCTAAGCATACTCCACCATTGGAGCATGAAAAAGCTTCATGAACAACAAAAATCCTCACAAAACCGCAACTGAAATGGGGCTAGATCTCCTCACACACTCACTTTCAAGGCTAAACAAGGCTACCAATGGATTCAGAAGGTGTTTTCCATCAAGTTTCAACACAAGAATCACATGATTTGGTGTTAAAATGACTAAGTTATGATGAAATGAAAATTTGAAGCAAAGATGTGTTTTTCATGAAGGGGCTGCGGGTTTGCAAGGGGAGAGGGAAAGAAGATGATGATGAATAGTACAAATGACATGTGTCTTAAGTGGTTTAAGTGGGGTGGGTCCCACCGCCACCTCACGCGATTTAAAATTCATCCGAATTTCCCTCCGATTTCACTAAACGTCCATAATTTCAAAACTTATTTAGAAACTCTAATTTTTAACATTGACCATTGTCCCTTAATTACACTTGATCAGATGAATCCGGAGTTTTCCGGTCATTCGGAGAAAACACTATTTTACGCTATTGCGCGCGTTGTTGGCACGCTTCCCCAAACAGACTTAATTCCATCAAAATTTATCAAAATTCATATTTTCTAACTCTATAAACCATTTATAACTCATATTTGAAACCTAGAGATCAAAATTCCACTGGCACATTTTACGATGCAATCTTTCTGCGGTATTTTTACCCGCGAAAAACACTATTCACTGATTTTTCTGAAACTTGCCTATCCACTCAATTTTTCGTTCTGAATCCATTTCTAGGCTTATTTTTATCATATGAGACCTTCTACTCAATTTTTATCTTCCTAGGGTTGCGTGTTGGCTAATTACCGTTTTGCCCTTTCTTTGTATTTCGGCCTATCCTTTGGGATTTTCACTAATCCATCACTTGATTACTCACTTAATACTTTAATTACTTAATTTAGAATTGTGAGGTGTTATAATCACCCCACCTTTTAGAATTTTGTCCGCAAAATTACATCTTAACGGTCCCGTAACATGGGGTGTAATCGCAGAATCTCTTTTCAGTGGTATCCGTAACTATTTAGTCCTTCACAACATGATAATTTCGGGGATCTTACCCCTTAACTCATTATATCTTTCACTGTTTCCTTAAACCACTGTTGCTTTTTCGCTCACTGTAGTTCATAATATACTCATTTCACACTTGTCATTTATGGTGCCACGACCTTCAATTCGCAATACTTTAAGCTCTTCACAGATTACGGTTACACTTTCACCAATTCATCGGTAGTTTACGACCACATTATAATTTGTTTGTCTCACTTCATCTCATTTTCATCTTCATTTGTCTTTCTGACCCAATGTCGTTCCCAAAAATCTCTTGTTGTTTCCATAATAGACCGTAATTGTTTTCATGTATCTTCACACTTTCTTTAGCACTTAACTCTTTTCACTGTCCTCACTGTTTCAACTGTACTCAGACATACGAGTCCTTTCCATTACTGTTACTACTCTTATGATTTAGTTGTTTTCTTAGCTTTCACCGAAGCACATCCTTTCTAGTTTCCGGGGCACTTTGTCGTTTCTTATGATTCCGACTCACATTAACTTCTATACTCATATACTTTAATTTTCCTTGTCACGTGTCTTTACCTCTTCTTAGGTACTCATAACCATATCTTTCTCTTCATGATACAAAATTCACAATCCTCACAATAGTTTATCTCTTCGATTAACCTTTTAAGGTCTTTTAACCACACACACTCCTGAATCTTTCCATCTAGTAATCATATTCATAATTTACTTTCACTATTACTCTTTTCATTAACTGAACCATCTCAACTTTATCAACTCAGTCAACTCAATTCTATACTCAGACCTCTCACGGTCTAAACACAACACTTATCAATGACCTCCATATCGAGGACTCATGCTTAATATTTTCACCTACTAACTATTTTCGACTTTCATTCTACTCCGATATTGCAACTTAACCATATGGTCCACTCATTTATACCTCTTTCTAGTAATCATCATCATTTAATCCTGGATGTTAAACTCAAAACACTATTACTTTACAGCTTTACTCACTTCCACTAAACACTTTGGAACGAATCCATTTCCGACCCACTTCACTATTAACTGATGGACTATTCAAAATGTCATACCATTCATATACAAGTCCTATTCACTAGGAATCCTTGACACTCAATTATCAATTCACTTAAAATTTATCCCATCATTGTCACTACTTCTACAATTTACCACCAGCTGGTATATCAGTCTCTCAGAATATTCAAAGTTACCACAAACACTCATCCATACGTCATTAGTACTTAATCAAAACATCATCAACATTGTGCATTTCCCACACACTTCCACCATAAGTGGCATATGCGATTATATATAACACTTCTCAATCTACTTTACCAGCAAAACTAAGCTATTTACTTTTTGGTAATTAATTACAACTATAGTTTCCATCTATTAATACACATTCGCACTTGACTCTATTACAACTTACCTTTTTCTTAGGGCTAATAATTCACTGTCTTAACCTGAAATCTTGATCATCACTAGCCTTCCTAGAAGGACACTTACTCAATCTGTCAACCTTAACTCACGTTATTATCCCTTTTTGGTCATAAGACGAGGGTTCCAACTAACTCGCTACCTCACTTAGAGAAAAAAATTTATTTCATCAGACTTACTTTACACCCACAATAGTGCTTCACTATCACACTTCTAAAGTCTTACACACTATGCCTCAACTCTTATATCCAAATCTGACATACTATTGTCCATTTAGAAATATATGACCTCGCATATTGCGTTAACCATATGAAAAAACTCTCCCAATACAGTGGGTAACAACATTCACAGGTTTAACCCCTCGAGCTCTTGCTGTCCTAAGGGCCCCAGATGTCATGACCCACCGATCAGAGAATCCACCCATATGATCCATGTTGTAAAAACGACTTACTACTAGCTGTCCCTATTCTAAGGCATCCCCCAAATGTTTCTTCTTTGTGCATTTACATAAATTATTTTTACCATACTGACCGTTACACTAATGTGGAACACTTCCTCGTTTCTCATTACTCATATCAAATACTACTAGTCTCTGCGAACTAAACCTACACCGAGATAGCTATACACTCCTGGCACATAGGCCCCACTGAGATCTCCCTACTATCAAATCATATTACATGCACCCAGTGCACAGAGAAATTTATACTCATAATACATCTGTATATAACAATAAACTGGTACACCGTGCACTCCCGATCACACATGAACCCAGTCCATTTGGTGTCTGTATCACCTCTGTATATAACATCAAAACTGTTCTGTATTACCACATGGGCTGCCCCCATACTCTTGGTCGTAGTGGTATAATATATAGCTGTTACATATAAGTTAATTCATCTTGCTCTCTCATGTCATCCTTCTCACTGGTAGTTTACTTTTGTTTCGGTTACCCCTCTGACCTGGTTTATAACATAGTCACGGTTATAATAATCCACATTCTCTTCGTAATTTCGTACACGTTTTCTAACTCGTAATAGTTCCTTCTGTCTTGTTACCGTTCAGTCCGTAGTCCATTATCTCTTCCTTGCTTATTCTTCTCGCAGATTGTTTACTCTTTTACTTTGACTAATCACTTGCCATGGTTCATAACATAATCCCTAATCCCTAATTGCTAAATTTTCTCAAAGTTCTGTACACATCTCAATTCTCTCAGTATAACTTTCATATTTCCCATCACACAGGGATCTTCTAATCATCTCCGACGAATCACATAGGACTACTCCACCTCAATCCTTGCACTGAAATTTACATTAACCCTTTGCACTCAAAACTACTCGTTCATTCTTACACTGACAATTATACCTCAGCTCACTAACAAATCTTATCATTTTCATCTTGTCATTACACATTAACTCCTTTGCTGACCACATAATTCCACACTCTCGGCACACTTTACACATCAGTTCTTTCATTAACCTCTGACTTTCGCACTTTATTGTCACTTGGTTAGTATACTAATCACTTGATTTCACATTAAGTTTTACATTCATTCATTCTCTAATCATACCATCTCAACTTATTGTTATACAACAATAACTCGCAAAATCACGCCATCGTTCTAGTCCATTGCCTGCTACGGCTCACATAACATACACTCAATACTGTAGAGCAACTCATCAATTTTCCTGATCACTTCCACCCTTGGTGGTTGTAGAATATCTCTTTACCTTGAAAATGCCTCTACTCCGTCTGTCACTCCATATCAAATACCAATATTTTCATAAGTGCACTACTATTAGTAGTACTTATATATACCACAAGATTATAATTTCTTTACAATTCTCATTACTGTCTTACTCATGACTGTACATCTCAACCATCCTGTTCATTTATCACTGATACGTCTGCCAATTTGAGTCGGCATCCACTAACTGCAATAGTGCCTTCATGGTACGTACATCTTGGGTCATCCATGGCGATTCCTTCACTTTTCCTCATACATATTACACATAATAATATACTCATCATTAGTTCACCTCACTTGTGTTTAGTCAACACTACCTCTTTATGGAATTCACTCCCATATTTCAATACCTCTCACATTACCAATCTACCAGCATCATACTTTCACGTGGTCAAACCTCGTAGGATTACTCATCACATATTCTATTTGTTTCTCTGTTTGAACCATCCCAATTCATTCAAGTGCACCGCACTTGTCCAGGTCTCATAACTGCTAATCAAACATGACGTGTTTAACTCACGCATACGAATATCTATTCCCTTTTCTCAATAATTCTTCAGGTTCAAAACCTCTCGCCTTGATGAAGTCTATTCACCAAGACCACTTGTACATAATTGTCTTACTATTCCACACATATACTTGGAATTTCCCAATCTCATACGTTCATCTATGTTATATGTTCATTTTTCATAGTACTGCAAGGTTCGTCTATGCTCATATTGTACATATCATAAATTGAACACCACTGTTGCTTATAATACACTTTTCTCTTGACTTTCATCGAAGTCAGATATAATATTTATGTCTGTTCTTTTTATGCCTTCTAATATTCATACTTGACTTACTGCCATCCTTTGTCCATGGAGCAGTTAACACTGCAGCCACAACATCAGGCTAAAGACTCACACTCGATGCTTCAAGGTTACTACGCAGCCACAGATGTAACACAAAGGAATGGGTTGATCAGACCCACACTAAGTATAACACCTCATATAAGTAAATGTGTATTTAATATTATATTGTGAAATGAAAGTTGATGGATTAGTGAAAATCCAAGGATTATGGCCAAATGGGCAAAAAGGGCAAAATGGTAAATTGCCAACCGTGTGTTCTGAGGCTTAAATATTGAGTTAGAGATTTCATATGACAAAAATAATGCTGAAAATGGAATCAGGGCGGAAAATTGAGTGGATAGGCAAATTTGGGAAAAATTGATGAATAGTGATTTTTAAGTGTTAAATACTGTGGTGTGAGTGTACCGATAGGTGTGAAATTTTTATCAATATTTTGGAGAAATAAAAATATGTCATGGACTGGAAAAACATGTAGATTAAGAATTTATGATCGGAAATTTTATCGGGGTTAAAGTTAGATCGCGTGTGGGACCCGTGTGACCGAAGTCACTTGGCCCCCACCCTCTTTTCTTCTTTCTTTCCTTTCTTTTTCTCTTCTTCTTCGCGCGCCCTCCCTGCACAAAAAGGAACCAAAACCCCATTTCTTCACCATTTCACCATTTCTTCATTTCTTCACCGAATCGCTTGATTTTGGTGTTGAAATCTATTGTAAACAACCTTCTAGATCCATTGGTAACACTTAGAAGCCTTGAATCCACCTCATTGCTGCGTTTTTGACCAAAAATAGATCCGACACACTTGGGTTCTTGGAGCTTTGTTGGAGTTTTGATCTTCTTATGGTTTAGTGAAGCCTTGGTGGAGATCATACAACACATTGTGAGTATATTTGTGGTATTTTTATGGTTGATTTCATAGATCTAGGAATTTTATGTTCTAAGCTTTAATTTTAGATGCGTGATGATAGAGAGCCCAAATGGAAAAATGCTATTAGATGAAAAGGCCTTAGAATCATGCTTGTAAGCTAGAAATGCTATGATAATTTTTGGTGAAAAAGATAGGTTTTTAACTTAGGAAAATTTGAGGGATTTTCATGAAAAATGAGTATTGGTGTAATTTGGATTTGATGATTGTTGTAGGGTGCCTCACACGGACGGGATTGTGAAAAGTTGATTTGGAGCATACGTTTGGAACGGATTGCTCGTATTGAGGTAAACCCTTGGAACTTGGGTTTAATTCCTAGTGTGCTCCACCACACCTAGTGGAAGGTTGTGGTTGGATTATGTGGTTATGACATGGTGTGATTGTGTGCTTGTATGCATATTGCTTGGATTTTGTGAAAATTGTTTGGTCACTGGCCAGTTGACGTGTGTTGGGTTTGGACATCCGCTGGATCATTTCGATGGCGAAAGACCAGTTGGAATGCCATGGGGTCGACTCATGGGAGCGACACCAGGATGAGCCAAACGTGGGACATCCGCCGGATAGGTCTCTTGAGGAGTTCCGGTTGGGTTGGCCATGGAGTTTTCTCAACCATGGGAGAAGCTCTAGGATTGTCTCGGGAGTTATATGATGGAGTCCTTGAACATGAATCCATGCGTGGATGTTCTTGGGTGTCTCCAGTTGGATGGTGATATTGTATTGCTTGCATATTACATGATGTCATATTTATACATTTTAGTGAGCCATGGAGTGGAGAGAGCCTCTAGCTCCATTGGTTTACTGAGATATATCCGTATATCTCACCCCGTGTTTGGGGGACCACATTTCAGGTCACTATGAGCCGGGAGGAGCTTCGGGCAAGAAGCCCGTATAGCGGACATTGGATTGGCATGCGGTGCATTTGGATTGCATGACATTTTAGAGGAGGACTATTGGATTGCACATGGCATGACATTAGCATCTTGAGACTTAGGTCATGAACATATTGCATGATGTTATATCCATGCTTTTGTAGTGTTCATGATTGTATTCTAAGTCTTGTTTATAGCTTATTATTCATGACATGGATAACTGTATATTTGAGTGAGCATGGGACTTGTCCATTGCCACATTCCTTGCCTTTGAAGTCTTGATGATTCATGTTGTATAAATGGTCCATATTTGTATGTAAATGGCCATTACTTTGAGGACTTTGTAAATGATGTTTAATCTAAGGAAAATGCATGATGGAAGGGCCTAGAGCCTACATTAGGACATGATTATGTGTTGTGTGGAGTACCAAGGGGTTAGGGATGGATTCACACCCTTTTTGGGGCTTAAAATGCTGTAATCTGTCATTTTGCTGCATAGTAATCGATTACCCAAAGCATGGTAATCGATTACTGACGTGAATCGGCAAGTGTACCGAATTGCGCAAGTAATACAGTGATAAATCAAAGTTCGTATCCACAAAGAGTGTGTTTAAATCAATTAAAACTCTTCCTTTTAAGATTAAATATTTCAAAAGGTTTTTGACACGAATGTCAGGATTGTGTGGGAATTTGATTTGTGAATTTAAAAGACTTGTTTTTGGTTCTTTTTGAAAAAGAAATAAAATAAGGGTTTAAATATATGAGAAAAGTGCTGTAGTAGGAAACACTCACCAATGATCCCCACCTTTTACTCTGGATTAAGTTAAGTATTAATATATAAATCGTGAACTTAGATAATTATCAGATAAAGGTATCAATAGTTAATTCTCAATCCCTTGAGGAATTAACCCTTTAATCTCATATAGAACCCTAATTCCTTGAGGTGCCCTATATGAGATCAAGCATAACGATCGATAATTGAAACATCTACAATATGAATCATGTCTATGTCTAGATCATGTTCATACCGTCGTTCTATCCCCTTTCCGGATTAAAGACCTCAGATCCCTCTTGTTGGCCCTAATCCTCAGATTTATTATTACTTACTAGATTGATCGGATCTAATAATAACAATAACAATACGATCAGAATAGAACGAAATTCAAAAGATAAATATATTCATAAAAACTCAATCCATTGTATCAGGGGTTCACAAGGGTTCGTGACCCTAACTACAGCAAAGAGGTTCTAGCCAACCATTATCATGGCTAGAATCCAAAATTCAATTGAAAACAAAAACTAAAATAACTACAGAAAGGTAGAAGAAGAGATCTCTCTCCAGAGCTTCCGCCTCCGAATGACCTCAGTTGTTCAAAATATCAGATGTCTCTTCTAGGGTTGCCTTATGCCCTTTTTATAACCTGAAAATCCTCCTTTTCTCGCAACTGACAGCTGTCCATCTCAATCCCACGCTTGGAGCGCAGGATCCACGCTCCAAGCGTGGAGCTTCTGCCTTTTTTGTTTTCTCCACGCTTCAAGCGTGGAGTTCCACGCTTGAAGCGTGGACTCACTGTTCTGAAGTCTTTTCCCACGCTTCAAGCGTGGGTTCCTACGCTTGGAGCGTGGGGCTTCTTTCTGATTCTTCTTCTTACTCCTTTATTTGTTAATTTCCTCCTGTAAACTTGAAGAATTTGAGTGAGAGAGTGGACAATTTTTATTCAATAATTTCACCACATATACACTTTTATACACCTGATTTCCTGCTGTTTTTGATCTATAAAAGTATATATGCTGGGAGCATATCAATTACCATGCAACAGGGGACGAAAAATTGGCTACTGTCTTCACTGGTAATCGATTACTGGGCTTTGGTAATCGATTACCATGTGAGGTAATCGATTACCCAAAGTTGGTAATCGATTACCAGAACAGAGGATTGAAAAATTTAGCTACTGCCTCATTGACAGGTGGTAATCGATTACCACCCACTGGTAATCGATTACCACAGTGTAATTTTCGAAAATTCTCCTTTATTTGTTATTTTCCTCCTGTAAACATGAAGAATTTGAGTGAGAGAGTGTCTGACAATTTTTATTCAATAATTTCACCACATATACACTTTTATACATAGTTTTAGATCTGATTTCCTGCTGTTTTTGATCTATAAAAGTATATATGCTGGGAGCATATCAATTACGCGAACAGTAAAAGTATAAAAAGCGTAATAATAAAAAACTGTGACCGTAACTGAAACACTAGCGGAAGACTTTCTTAACTATTTATACACTTTATTTTATTACCTACAAGATACTAAGGGGTTCCCATAAACCCAATTAGCCAATTCCTCACTTTTACATTTTTACCACTTAACCGGACTTGCTAGTTTGTTTTTCTAAGAACACAAAATAAAAATCTAAACTTAAACTCCAGGTTATATTTTTTCCTTATTCAATTACCTTTCTAACAAGCTATCACACACTCGATTCCGAGCTCGTGAGCTCCGGTTATCGCCGTTTGAAGTTGGACAAACAACATTGCCTACCAACTCCGAAACAACCTAAAACGTCCAAACTTCACGGAATAAACTGCGCCTAACCACAAGGGAACTGCCTCTCAAACTTTTACACCATAAACTAGACATCTCAAACTTCGATTTGATATATCGTACGCTTAATTTGACCAAGTAACGAAGCGGGAATTAATTTCCCAACACAGACCCGAATCTGCCCACTGGTGCTGGCCAGAACAGGGCAGTGCGTGACAACAGCCCCCATGGGCTGCGCACACCACCAATGAAACTAGGCTTTTGACACAACGTAGGGGACATCTTAAGCTTCAAAATGGCGTATGGCACGTCCCAATCGGACCACTATGGAGAGAGATATGCTCCTCCAAAGTTCACCCAAAAACTGCCAATTCTACAGAAAATTCGCCAGAGTTTCCTTTGTATTTCCAAGAATCCCCAAATTTGCATAACCTGTTTAACACCACTAGTACACCTGAAATCCAGCAAAATCCAATGGGTGGCACACACAAGGTCCAACAACGCCTTGGGGCTCTTACAACCCAATCCAATATACACTTAAAACATAAGCAGTTTACTTTTCAATCCTTTATAGTTTTAATAACTAACATTCAATTTCATGCATAAACCATAATGCAGATAATCATAAACCTACAATAGGCCTAAAGCCCTTCCATCATATTACATACATCCATGGTACATTTACAACACTAGATTACATTTACATTTACAACTTTAACTTCAAACTACAATTATTTACATATTACACTTCACTTGCCAAATAAATTCATAAACTAAAATCACATGATAACTAAACTCTACACCACTGCTCCACTCGTCCTCATGCGGGCTTCTTGCCCGCTGCTCCATATCCACTGGTACACCCTAAAATAATGCCCCGAGACGGGGTGAGATATACGGATATATCTCAGTAACCAAGAGGTTCTGGAGAAAACTCCGCCCAATGGTTCACTTCGATGTATATCAATAGCATAAAAACAACACCATTGTTATAAAACGGGATAAAGCAAGGGATTTAGAGAAAGGGGGAATATATCAAAACAACTACGACATGCGGGATGGTAGCTACCAATACCACGCCATGTCCTCGGCTATACGCCTATGGGTACTACCCCTGGCGTGTTCATAGAACAACCCACCAAGGTACCCCTTCCAACCATATACACCCGAGACAACCTAGTGTGCTCCTATCCGGATAACACACCACGACCCTGGGTCAACTGGAACTCCCTCTCGGAGACCTATCCAGTGGCAGTCCGGAAACACTTGCCCGAAGGCTAAAAATATCTACTGGCCAGAGATCTGGTACATAAGTACCCACTGTGATAATGCACACGCATGCTCATGCTGTTCTACACTACTCATACACACTTCCTACCGTTGCCATCAACTAGCAAGGTGGAACACAAAAAGGGGAACAAGCCCCAGTACCAAGAGGTTACCTTTCGTTTTATCCGTCCACTTACAGCTTGATTCACAGGGAACACCTACACAGAGGACCATTCCACACATAGCTTGATACAACAGGTGTAAACCACAACACCTCAATCCACTTGATCCAGGACCAAGGGCAATCCACTGTTTCACTGTTCCAAGTTTATATCCACGTACGGCAACCTATACAACCATGCATAGCCGTCAGTTTACGTCAAATTACGACAAAACGTAAAAACACCAAAATCCCCCTTTTTCCCACTTGGTGGTTCAGCCATATTAGTGTTATTTAGGGATTTATTTTTCTAAATTTTCTTTCTCATTTTATTACACTTCAATAGGTTGCCAAAAGGCTAATTCAATCGTCATTTCTCCGTTTTACGTCTTTTACGCATCGTTTGCTAAATCTTTCACTCTAGGCTCTTTTATGCCAAATGACACCACTCATTATTTTTCATTGATTCTTCCACTTTACAATCACAACACAACCCATCTAATTACCATTTAAAGCATGAAACATCATCCATGCAATTTACACAATATCATTTTACCTCTTTTTGCCTAAAGGCCGATTTGCTCACTAATTCACATCCAAGGAATTCACATCAATTTTAACAACTCACACACCTCATATCATCCTATTATATCA
>JAVKPL010003173.1:0-19223 GCA_032173675.1 Gastrolobium villosum
AGAGTAACATTGCACAGTGGCAGTCCATTCTCTATGCGAATTTGAAACACTATTTGTTTTTCTTTCTTCATTTTTAAATCATTTTGCACCAGGGGCCACTAAAAATAAATAAATAAAATTAAAAATAAAAAATGAAGAAGAAATTGATTCAACAGTGTATGTGCATGTGTATTAAAAATACCACTTTACCTGAATAACATACGGAAACCAAAACAACAATCCTATCCAACCCAGGTATTAAAAGTTGATTGTTACCATCAGCTAAACATAAAAACCATTCATAGGCCAGCAGGTAACAACATTAAGTTTTAGAAAAGATAGTCCTTAATATGGTATCAGATCCTCTTTGACCAAGTGGCCAAGCGTATTATTCTTCATGCCTATTCTTGATTAAATCAAGTTTCAACACAAGCTATGATATATCTATGCTCTGTCCATGCTTCAAGCCACTTGAATGAGAGGCAAGTTAAAGATAAAAATCATTCCTAGGCTTGAACCAAACAACTTAAGCTCTTAGGAGTCTTAATCTTTGAAACCAATGAGGAATAAGATTGGATTGACATGAAGAAACTAGCCTAGGCAGAAACAACAATAATATCTAGCTAAAATAATCCTACCTTTGCGGTGATGTGAGAAATAAATGATTGCCCAGCATGAGCATGACTACCTGCAGAAAATAAAGCAATTAATAAAAACAAAAGTATACAAATATTTCAATGGAACAGCTTTCGGTCTAACCTTAATAATGGATTGAACAGTACACATATTTGGACATATCAAAAGCTAAAATTTATTCTTGTGAAAGACTATTCTATTCTCATAAATTTCAATATAAAGAAGAGATAAAAAGTACAAAACCACTGCATTACAATATACCCTCTCTAGTAAAGGTAAAAGATTAACAAAGTAAAATATCTTTATTTTTCCAAATAATCATTGTTTTATTACATCAAAATCACCTTTATCCTAAACTAGTTGGGATCGGGGGTCGATAAACCCAAATAAAAAGCAAAAAATATTGAAGGAAAAGAAAATTAAGAATAAATAAGAGAAAAAAAATAGATAACAGAGAAATAAAAAAGAAGGAAAAAATAACTAGCATGTCCAAAGTCGGGATAAAGGAAGGGGGTTGGAATCCGACGTAGCGAGCCGGCCATAAAAAAACATCCATCTTTATGAGATGAACCCTTAAGGAATAATCATTGTTTTATAGGAAAAACAAACAAACAAACTTGTCAATAAATAATAAAGCTTTCCAATGCCGATTTCTTCTTTGAGAACATGTGGATTAAAAAAAATGAAGGCAAGCATAGAAAGAGAAAGAAAGGGTGCAGAGAAAGAGTAAAGAGCAAGTCCCTGAGTACTCTGTTGCTGATTCAATCAATTAGTTCAGGGTATCACAGTGAAGGCTTTTATAGTTGTAACAGATAACTAACTGTAACAAACAGTCTGACTCAGCAAGAGCCTAAGCTGACTAACAGCTAACGGAAACTATTCTAACAGTTCAGCAGAGTATTAGGCATGATAAGAAAAACTAATACTACATTAGGATTTAGGACTTTATTAGTTCTTTGGTGAAAGCATGGTATTATATAAGCTTATCCATCAAAGCCCTCTTATGCATAAAACGATAGATAACTTAATAAGGCCTTGGGGTAAGATTAGGTTTCATTTAATTTTAATACATAAAACATATAAACTTCCCCGTTACACATTGGAAGCCGCAAGCGCACCTGAACACATCGGCGTTAACCATGAGAACCCAATTCTTGAGCCAGTCAACCACAATACCCAAGGATTCATTTCCGGCCAAATGCAGTAATTTCACCACCATCATCTCCCCCATACTGCCATGGACAACTTCTTTGTCACCAACATCTGATCAATACCACCTTCAAAGAAAGAGACAGTGAAGTGGCAGTGATCAGGATCTTACTTCTCTGACCCAATAATGCTTTGGCAGTGGTAGACATGGGTGGTGAGTTGAGTTCACTCTAGGAAATTGATAATACTGACAGGAGCTAATATTATAAAAAATAATATATTTTAAATTTAAAAAATAAAAAATAAACTTATCGGAATTCTATTAAGGATAATCATGAAACTTTGCATTATTATAAAAAAATATTACAAACTGAACCAGTGCCAAATTGTTTAAAATTATTCTTTTTAAAATAAATCAACTATACATATAAATAATATAAAACACATCAAAATTAAGTTTTGATACCTAATTATAGTGTATACATAGTAAAAAAATTGTGCATATATTATTAAAATAATAAAAACTATTACAAATATATGCAAGTAAATATAACTTTAGACCATCTTGACAATACAGGGCTCATGCATAATCCCCCTGAATTTCTCACTGCTATTGAGTCTAGATTCTTCTTAGAATTTTATTAACCAATGTGTGAAGACTTTTTTTAATTGAATGGACACAGTGCTCATGAGTTGTATTTTTATGCCTTTAGGACATTTATTTCTCTATAAATTAATTGAACACAACAAATTTAGATGTAAATAGTATATTTTTAAGTAGAAGGTCTTTTTGTAAATCTTATCCACTAATACATAGTGCATCACCAAATATAAGATATTCGAACGCGTGAACCTTTTAGCCACAAAGGAGCAGCTTTACCAATGCTCCAAGCTCACCTTCTTACCAAACATTATAATATTAAAAAAACTATCAAGTCTTATGCAATCAGACCCTATACTAACAGACCTTGTCCTATTATGCATAACAAACAGGCCCTAAATTGATTCCCTATCTCTCAAGTCAAGATTTGCTAAATGTTTCAATGTTGCTTTCTTCCAAAGGAATAAGTGGAATGTGTGAACAAAGCCCAAACAATGCACTTCAATTTGAAATTAAATGGCTTACCACTCACACGTCTGGATAATTTTTCCAACTCTGCCGCTGCCAGCTTGGCCTTTTTGCCAGCAAATTCTCTTTTTTCAACAGCATCAGCACTCCACTATTACAACAAAAATGAAATGCTAAAAAACTGTATAATAAATATTGTACATAACAAAATAGTTTAGCTGGAATATGACACAGTATCTAAGAGAATTTTGGGTTTGTTTTCTGTTGTCATTTTCAGTTGATATATTTTCACTAATAATTACAAAAATGCCACCATTTTTTCATTTTGTTTCTTTTTTTCATGATTTTGTGAAGGAGATGTTAAAAACAAGATTTTTGTAGTTTTAACATTTCCTTTACAAAATCCTAAAAACAGGAAATAAAATAAAAATAAGGTCATACTCTTTTAATTATTAATGAAAACAGGGAAGAGACCGAACAACACCCAAAATTTCTTTGCTCTTTGTTATTTATATTAATTCTTCAATGGACACATAAATAATGGTTAAAAGACATCTGATATAGGTTGTCAAAGCTTTAGAAACAGATGGTTAGACAAAGAGTGAAAAGACTAAGAAGTACCTCTTGATCATCTCGCTGTGATGCTGAAATAAAGACATCCTCTAAAATGATTATAATGGGGTCCCAGGGCTTTTTCCATGGAATTTTGATGCTTAGCCTCCCGACTCGACCTAGAAAAAAATTTCATGCTTCATTAGGAAAGAGAATATGAGAGCTCCTTTGAACATGAATTCTTCCATCCATGCATCTTCTAATCAAATCAGAAACAACAAAAGGTACAGTTAGAAATGGAAGAACTAGGGTTTGGAAGAAAAAAAGAGGTCGAGATTTCGGAAATGTGCTATGCTGGCTATTCTGTGATGCATATAATTGGAGATCAGAGAACTGCTCAGATTTTTCAAGGTCTTTCAATGTCTGCAGAAACTTTTTTACCAAGAATCAGGTTTTTGGCTTCTCTTTGGTGCTCGGCCCATGGTCTTTCTCAGGGGTTGCATTTTCAAAATTGCATAGACATTGGGCTGCCATTATGCACTGTTACTCTTAACTTCTGTTCTGCTGGTCATTGTAATGCTCTCTTTTAGTAGTTTCTTGTGGAGGAGATATTACCCTCATATCTTTGTACATCTCTTCTTTCTCAAAGGATTTTTTATATTAAAAAATTACAAATCAAAGAAATTCACTAAATGTTTGTGGGAGGATGATATTGCCATACCTTGCTTTAGTGCAAATGGGAGCTGAAGATAATCAAATGCTTCAAGTATCAGCTCCACATTCTCCAATAGTACTTCCTCTATACAACAAAACACATTCAACTCCAAAATCATTTCTCAAACAACACTTATTTAAGGCACAAAATATTTAGATTTTTTAATATCTAATTTTATTCTCCTCCTCATGATTAATCAGATTAGTGACATTACAATATAAAATAGCCAAAAAGGAGAACAGCATATGCACAGTCGAAGTACACAAGCATTGGAAAGAATTTAGCAAATATGCATACCTTGTTACCTTCTGCAACTCAAATGTTCATAAAGTTGAAAAAAAAATCACAACAAACTTACACATAAAAAACTTTGCATCCACAAATTAATAGAATTAACCTAAATAAACTTCCATTGTGGTCATGCTAAGGTACAAATAGTTAAATACATGAAAAATGGCCCTTCAACACCGGTTTTTGAATTAAATTGCTCAATCAATATTCTTATTGCACATAAAATTGGCGTTTCCAAAGGACCAATCTGATGTCAAAATTTCAAAGGTAAGCATTATGACACTAGACAAGATAATCCCTAAAGAAGTACTACTAATATATCAGCGTACCAAGTCTAATTTTCAGCTGCTCCTTCTGGATATCTTTGAAATATCGGCCCAGGTAACCCAGAAGCAACTGATGAACCAGTCCTTCAAACATTACTGGAACAGAATGGCCAAGAACATGGTAAATCACACAAGCTCGTGCGATGTCATTGGTAACGACATGAAAGAATTATTAAATCAGAAAAGCGTCGTCGTAAACTCACCTGAAGGAGGCGGCGGCGACGGCGAGAGAAGAACCGGTCGGAGGAAGACGAATCCTCCGGCACGGTGGCCTGGTGGCGGCTGTTGGAGATTGTGTTGTAGGTAGTGAGTGATGAGTGATAGGGTTTTGAATCCTATATGATGTTATCTCTTCTTTATTTGTTGTAGTGATTCGAGTCGGAGCAACAAAGCAGAGAGATGAAGAGGGAAATATAGAACAGTTTGGAATACGATAGAGTAGAACATAAGAAACGCCTATTTTTCCTTAATTATGATAATAATTTTCATGGGGTTTGGTATTTTCGGAAAGCGAAGGGGGACACTTGTCCTTCGCACTACAGCAGTGTGTCATAAATTTGCCAAAATCTATATTATATTATAATTTTTTTTTTGATTAATATATTATATTATAATTTACAGTCATATGACAAGTTTTGTCATATATAATCTATACAATAATTTGGACTCTTTTATAAAATACAAATTTTTCGTCTGAAGCAACTTTTAAAAAAAATTACACATGTCATGGATCAAGAGAGACTTGATCTATTGTGAAATCTAATTAATTTAAATATTTCACCAAAAAAAATTAATTTAAATATTAATTTAATAAAAAAAATTGAATTTCAAATTTAAATTTAAATATAATCATGAAATTATATTTAACGACAATTGAAAAAATTAAGAATATAAATTAATTAGATTGATTGGCTCAAATTAAGAAAATTAATTAATTAGATTGATGGTCTAAAATTAGAGAAACCAATTCATTGGATTGATGGGATACAAATAAAATCCAATATGATTGGGAAGTGATGGGTAGCTAATCAATTAGTTGATTAGACATCATATTTAATTTCTTTTTTTCCTTATTAAAATGAGATATTTTTCTTATTTTGCTCCATCCAAATTCCTAGCCAAAAATTACTTTATTCTTTGGAAAGTTTGCTGGTTGTTACTGCATTTCCTTGTTTAGTAACTGGCTTTTGTGCACATACTTCATTTGTTCTTTTTCTATTTTCCTTCTTTTGGAAAGTGTAATTCATACAATGATTTGGATTCTTTTAAAAAGTATAAACTTTTCATCTTAGGCAAGTTTTTAAAAAATAATAAGTTATATAGGTCATAAACAAATTAATAAAATTTAATTTAATTTAAATTTTTAAATTTGAATTTAAATATATTGATGAAATTAGATTTAATTACACTTGAGAAAATTAATAAAATAATTAATTGAATTGATTGTTCTCCCCAATATCACCTTTAAGAGGTGTTTAAAGCCTTAATCTTAAACCCGTCCTAAATCGCACTAGTCCCAAAGCGATGAACCGATTGGAATATTTTCAAAATATTAATTGGATTGATTAGCTCAAATTAAGGAAACCAATTACCACTGTGGCGGCTCCTCTTTCTCTCTTGAACAAACCCTAGTTGCACTCTCTCATGGCCCTTCTCTTGAGCTTTACATCAATATCTCTTGAAAGATTTTAGATGTTGAAGAATCGTTATTTTCCTACAAGACAACAAAGTGGTGTGGACTTTTATTGTAGGACTTACGTTTTCAAGTCTTGCATGGTGATCAAGAATGTTTTTTATCAAAGCATTCTTCTACCAATAATTACCGTCAGGTAGACAGAACATCTCTTCTATCATCCTGTGTCTCATCTGCTTGTTCTCACTCTTCAATATATCTATCACGCAACATCTCATCCATCTTCCTTTTTGTTATCCGAATTGCAACTTTCTCCAAAGTTAAAATGAAATCTTCAACTTTTGGCTCAAAACAAGTAAGATTTGAAAGTAAGTGTAAAAAACAATAATTGAGAAACCCACACAATTCAAGTAATTCTCGTCTTTTGTAAACTATATTCCACTCAACAATTTTGCATCATTTGTTATTTTTTTCAACGAAATAATTTCATTTAAATGTTATACTCTACATAAAGTACATTGTGGTCTTTTGCAATGTTCTTTAAAATTTATAATCAACAATTATGGTCTTTTGCAAACAACATTCCACTTAACCAAACATTTTGCTTGCATTGTTCATTTCACTTGTTCAGTTCACCTTTTGAGATGATGAATGAATGAAAATTGAAATATTAAACAATAACATTATTGATGCAACTGTCGTTATAGTAAATTATATTGGTTATAAAGTTTACATTATACGAATGAATATGATTCCATCAAATCCATGCATTTCTTTGGGATTCGAAAGAAGGCAATTTCCAATTAGTTTATACTTTGCCATTACCATTATATCTCTTTCTTATGTTGGACTATTCTCACTGAAGCCTATTTTTACTCATGGACAACTATATGTTGCTATTTCTAGAGTAAAATCTAGGAATGGTTTGAAGGGCCATGGGAGAGTGGCGGCTAGGGTTTGTTCAAGAGAGAAAGAGGAGAGACATGTGTCCTTCATAGTAGAGCCTCGTGTATTAGGTGAGGTATGGATGAATCCACCAAATTTATTTAAAATATAAATCATAACTAATATTCATTTTAATGTAATCCTTATAAAAATAGTGTATTCTTTAGTATCCCCCGGAGCTTCATAATAATGACAATTGCTTTCACCAACTTCAAATTTGCTACTTGTCGTTTTCAATTTGCAACAATTGTACTACAATAAAAGTGCCACAATATAAAAGTTTGAGAGAGATTGGTGAGAATATAATGTTCTTTAAGTTGCATTAAAAATGCAAACCTTTGATGTATTGCAATAAAAATATGTTCCTATGCTATGAAACATGCTTTGAAAAGAGGGTTTGAGGTGAATTATACTATTATAGACGTCAAAAAATGCATTATTATAAACATATATAACATCTCAAACCCTCTTATCAAAGCATGTTTTAGAGCATAAAGTCCACTAGAAGAATCTAGGAGTCTCATGAAAACCTGCAATTGGATGCCCATTTTGGCATATTTTATCTTTGTGAATGATGTTATTTAAATTTTTACTTCATAACATTAACAAATAATTCTCCAAAGATTTTCCAGTAAGTAGATATCGAAAAGTTATGTCGAATAAAAAGAATCACCTGATTCGGAGTTTTGAGCCAAAAAAATCACTTGTTAATTTTTGTTTTAAAAAAGGACCAAAGTAACGGGACCACATTATATTATGGAAAAAATGTGTATCACTTTAAAGGACAAAAAATTATATCATTTTAAGTGAGAAAAGATATAGATCTTGGGAGAGAGAGTGAGGGAAAAAAGTATTAAAAGTGTGAGTCCCGCCTCTTTGTGAGACCCACACCTTTATATTATTTTAAAAAATATTTTTTACAAAACTACATGTCGCTCTGTTGTGTAATTTGCAATCAATTAAATCAATCACACAAATATGCAAGTGCACGTGTCACAAGTAATAAAGGGACGTGTGAGTCCAAGTATCATTCCTACGGAGATGATTTATAAAGCAATGATTATTTAAGTAAAGAAATTAGAAAATGATTAATTTTTATGATTGGATTGTAATATAAAAGATAATTAAACTAAGAAAATAGTAAACTAAAATTAAAGTTATTAAGAAGATGGATGAGATATAGGTCAGGTTCAATTTCCCTGATACAGCAATACTGAAACAATGCTTTAACGATGCTATATCAATGTTTAATTAGTAATCGAACACTAAAATATGCTGGGGCTTTTGGCCAACCTAACATATATACCCAACAATTAATTCCCACATCTCTATGGCCAAACTAATAACAGAGTTGTTCAAGTTCAAGGCTATGTGGTGTGAATGATCTCTCTACCCACAACTTAATCAAATTATAATTAACCTAATTAATCCACACAATTCAACAAAGGTCTGGATTCGGAAACCTCTCAGCCCCAACCTCCTCAATATATCATATGTATCTCTCGACATGCATACATGAATAAGATTAAGCAAAATTGTTGAATAACTAATTAAACATTAACATAAACAAAGTTTAGGCATACATCTCAATGTTACAGCATAGGTACTTTATCACCTATCCTATAGAACAAATTAGCTCATAATGGAAATAAATAAAACAGAGGAAAGAAAGAAATAACTCATTAGAAAACAGAAAAGAAGTTGAAAACGAATGTTGTAGGAAAACTTCATCACGGTCATGCTCCGACAACTCTTCCTCCTCCAAGAACCCCCTCTTTCTCTCTCTAAACGTGGGAGGGGTACTACATTCTTCCCCTCCCTTCTTTCTTGACCTCTCTCTGCCCCAAATCGTGCTTTAGTCTGTGGGGGAACTCTTCTTTAAATAGGAAAAATGGTTGGATAATTGAGATTTAGGGTTAGGAGTTAAAATCCATGAATTTTGTTGCTGCAGCCTTATCGTATCCCTAGATTCTTGAGCTGTTGGCACTTGATTGGATAAGATCTTAATCTTCTTGATTTTCTTGTTCCAATATTATTGTTGACCGAACAAGAGTTTGTTGTCCTTGTTCTTTGGGATTTTGGGATAAGACTTAATCTTTGAAATTGTCCTTGATCCTTGCTTGCTAGTGTTTTATCTAATTGCTGGGAAAAACTAACTTTTGAATTTTAAAAGTTCAGTTGTTCCCTTGTCCACGCTGTCATGCTATAGCGATTGCTATATCATCACTTCGTCAACTTCTCTACTACAGCATTCTGATGTCAACTTTTCCTGGAAAGACAAACACTCAACAAATCATCTATTCTTATACAAAATCAAAAAATATTGTCTCATTTTCCATACTTAGTCATCTCAAAGCACTTAATCATGAATATGCAATATTTAGCTCAATTATCATGCAAATAAGACACTTTATATGGAATTTATGCAGCAAAATCATCATATATGAAAGGATGGTGGAGGAAAGCTTGAAAATCTTTGAGTTTGTTGAATGTTCTATGTTGGAAGCCAAAGAAAGACAGAGACACGAGTTCACCTCTAAGAACAAGATTGAAATGTTTCTTGAAAATGGAAAGGATGAACAACCATGAAGAGAAAGATGAAGATGAAGATTTATGTGAAAAAGAAAAACTCTCAAGAGTGGGAGAAGGAGTTTGAAATTGATGAAGAATGTGAAAAGGAATATTTACTCCTCCTTTTGATAATTGATTTTTGAAGGATAAAAAAGAGTAAAAAAATGAAAAAATGTTAGATTGAAGACAAATTGAAGTGAACAACCATGATAGGGGCATGTTTGTCATTCTGCGTAAGGGCAAAAATTATTTTTTCGCCATCATTTAATATCAAACAAAAAACACATAATCGTTAAGATTATTCACGACGCAACATATAAAATAAGAAATGTTCCCCACGCACAATGTGACGTATGGCCATAATTAACCACCAAATCACTTGACACAACAATCTAGAATGCGTTGCTTAGAAAATCTTTGCATACAACACACGACCAGATGCTCCAAGATAACTCAAAGGAAAATACGTGCAACCTCATAAAAAATGAAACTCAAGGAGATTAACTATTATTTACAGCAAGTTTATCACGATGTCATAACCGGTCAACAAAACATCATATGATCATCAAAACTGAATGCTTCAATAATGGCAATCGGTTAGGAAAGGTCATTAGAGTCATAAGTAAAAAATGAAAGACCTCAACAAACAAAGCCGAGTGAGATATCATCACAAAGAACAAATATCGGCCAACAAGAGGTTGGCTAAATCAGTACCGTGTATTAAACACTACACATCACATGTGACTAGATATGGTTTTCAACATCTTAGCATTATAACTTCGTAGACTACTAAACTGAGGGCTTCTATTTTGGACCAATCTCACAATCCAAAGATATCAATTGGGCCTTCAAGTCCGACTTAAAGGGACATTTCCCTACCTTCCTATACCAAGAACAACAAACCTCATTGAAGAGGATCCCTCACTCGACAATGTAGCTCACCATTGTGCACGTTAGTTGTGTGCTACCTCATCACAACAGTGAGGACTTGGCCAAATGGTTATAGTTCATCTCCCTCTTATTATTAGGAAATACTTTTCACCTATATATACCCCTCTTCACATATTGAAGAGTCTTGCTTTGCAAAAAAATATTGAGTTGTCATACCCTCACACATTCCCCATCTCTCAACCACCTTTGAGACTATGTAGCATCGATACTGACACGGGACACGTGACACGATATGACACGATACTCCGACACGTTAATTCTAAAAAATGTTAGATTTCGACACGTTTTGATATTAAATAATATTTTTAATTAATTTGGTGTATTTTATATTTAATATTCAACAATTTAGTAAAAAAATGAATCTAAACGTATATTATTAATAGATTTTGCAAAAAAACATAAGATATCCTAAATGTTTATATTAAACTCAATAAAATAGTAATCGTATCCAACGAATCTAATAGTTGGAACTAAAAACTCATCGCAATGTAACCTTTAAACCCTTTTTTGAATTTCTATAACGTGTGTTGGAGTGTCGGGGAGTGTCCGAGAGTGTCGGGAAGTGTCGGACATGACATGTCAGGGTCTTTGAAGTGTCGGTGCTTCATAGCTTTGAGATATACATATGATGACTCCTCCAACAACTTTGATCCATATCATTACCTCTAAGAACACCTTTATATTAATAAACTTAACTCCTCAAGGGATACAAAACTAATTGTCCTACAAATAGTTAAAATTATATTTTTGGAATTGTACCTTCAATTTGTTTTATAAGTTAATATATATATTTTTTCACCTTAAATATCCGGATGTTAGATATTGGCAAGTCCGGAGAATTGTACAACCCAGGTAAAATATATAGCTTGTCTTGTAGAACTTAGGTAAATTATAAAACTTGTATTGATTTTACTCATTTTCCTTCTATGTGAAACATTCTTCAAGACCCACTTTAACGATTGACCCTTCTATAACGTACAATTTTAATTTCTATAAACTTATATTAACAACCAGTTGTAAATGCATGCCCATTTAGCTTTACAAATGTTAAGGTTGTTTGGTAAGAGTACTTCTTTTAGAATGTCAAGAAGGTGATAGTGGGATTTATATTTACCCATGATTGGTAGGAGTTTTTGTAAAATTTTCCTAGATATCTAATTTGCCCAGGATTTGCAACTATGTGTAAATTGTGTTAAAATTTTCCTTTTCAAAATTCCACCAAAGGAGTGGTATTTTTGGAATACTGGGTGATGGAATTTTGACATTAAATTTGTCGGACAAATCTACCCTTCCTTTTCAGATTCTGCTTCATCAACACCGGTCCACTTGGGAACTCGAAGCTTTTGTTGGGTGGGGAGAGTGAAGGGTCTTCGTCGATCTTGAGGTGAAGGATGTCGTCTTGGTAAACAGAGAGGATGAGGATCAAGGGTTTTGTTTCAATTTTGGGGTTGATCTTTGGAGATGAGCTGGGTGGTGAGGTCGTCGTCGGTAATGGAGATGTCAGTGGCGACGACGGAGGAGGATAAAGCTGTTGGCGCTATCTGAATTTGTTGTCCATTTCTCTCTGTATATGGAAGTGAAATGTCTCCACTTTAGCAATAAAATCTATGACAACAATAACTTGTTAGATTCTAGAAATCCTTCCCCCATTGACTGTTGGGACCGTATTTGGAAGTGGAAATGCAAGGAAAGAGTCAAAATGCTTATCTGGAAAATGCTTCATGATAGAATGTTAACAAGAGAGTCAATATCAAAGTGGAGTGGTAGTTCCAATAAGTGCCATTTCTGCCCTGAAGTGATTGAAGATTGCCTTCATGTGTTTAGAGATTGTTGGAAGGCAAGAAAGTGCTGGCTGTTGCCCATTGATGTGCCTCTGGCAAGAGTGATTTTTCTGTGTTAAAATTGACAAGAATTGAGTCATAAGAGAGCAATTTAAATACATATTTGCTAATTATGTTGATTCTTTGTATGTCAATAATATGCACCTGTTAGTTGTGTTTTTACAGGAAAAAGAAGCGAAATTTGAATTCAAAATTTGAATTCAAAACTGTTTTTAATTAATTCTTTCGTTACGTAATAAGTTTTAATTTAATTCTTCAGTTACGTAATAAATTTTAATTAAATCTTTACGTTATACGTTTCGGTAATAAAGTTGTAATTAATTATTCCATTACACGTTTCAGGGGTAATTTTGGAAGATGCGGCGAAATCCTATTGCTACCTATGCAAAGGTTCCTCTCCACACACTCCATGACACACAATTCAGTCTTCAGAGGAAATCTCACACATTTTGATAATTCCATTCCATCTGGATCTGGAGAGACTGGAGGAGAAGGGCTCTGTGGCATTCTTCGTTCTTCATCTTGTTCCAGTTAAAAAGGAAGAGATTCAAAAAATTGCAAGGATGAGCATTTAAACATTACATCACATTTCAAACTATCCTCAATTAGCGCTGAAGCAATTAAGGAAAGAATCTGTAATCAAAGCTGAGTCAAAGTACAGCTGGCACTGCAGCAAATAATGATAGGATGCTTTATCAGCATTACATCACGCTGAAGTGTCATCCTTATCTATACACGCAACATCACATGGACCACGCCCATAAACTCAAGTATAAAAAGGGTGGTCCTCCACCATTCCATTGATTGAGATCTGGACCGGGAGAAGAAAGGGGAGCTGTGGAGTTCTTCGCGTTCTTCGTTCTTCATCTTCTTCTTCTTTTTCTTTCTATTTTATTTTTAGTTTATGTTGAATTTTAGATCAGCGATCAGTATGTTGATCGGCTAGATCATTTTTATTGTAGTCAGGGTCACGATCCATATGTGAACCCTTGATATGAAGGATTGGTTTATGTTTTTTGATTTATATAATTATCTTTATCATTACTCTGTGCGAATTTGATATTCCCTTTGTTAGAATTGATCGATCTAATAGTTGGGGATATTCTGAGGATCAAAACCCTAGATAGGAATATTGGGGTTTTGATCTCGAAAGGGGGTAAGATAACAATCTGTATGCGTGGTAGGAATAGACGTGTATACGATTGCAGATGCTTAAATTATCACGCCCATTGCTTGATCCCTTGAGAAACATTGCAAGGAATTGGGGTTTCTCATGGGATTAAAGGGTTAACCTTGCAAGGAATTGAGGGTTAACTATTAACTCTTTTTTAGAGGATAATTTATCTGAGTGATTATATAAATAATTATTGTAAATCAATCCGGAGTAAAAAGCGGGGATCATTTGGTGAATGAACCCTGGCTACAATGTTTTTCTCATCTTCTTTACAAATCAATTTTCAATTTTATTGTTTTATTTTTCAATCTAAAAACACAAAAACCAGTTTTTTATTTTCAAAATTCAATTTCCATCAAATTGACAATATTTGTCAAAACCCTATTTGAATTCTTCCATTCTTTGAGAAAAAGTTTAATTGATATTAGATCCCAATCCCTGTGGAGACGAACTTTTTTATCACTTTATTACTTGTGCGATCGGTATACTTGCCGGAGAGCATCAAGTTTTTGGCGCCGTTGCCGGGGATTGGTTTATCTTATATCATATAATCTTGATTTTAAAGATTGGATTTGTGAATATTTTTATTATTTTTTATTTTTTATTTTATTTATTTATTTATTTTTTTAAATTTTTTGATTTTTTTATTCTTGTTGAAAAGTGCTACTGATCTATTTTTTTGAGTTGTATGCGAGTTAAAACTGCAGAATTTCCATTTGATTCTGAGATCACAAGGACTGAAAAGAGAAACAGGAAACTTGCTCGAAAGAAGCTTACATTCAACGAGTTAGAAACTCTGCCTGAAGAATCACAAATCATGGCCGCAAACAATGTTGCAGACAATCCATTCATGGATACTATTCTGACTCCATCTTTTAATATGCCTAACTCAAGCATTGTTCAACCTGATATTGGTAACAATAATTGGCAGCTTAAGTCTTCCAATATTCAATTGGTGGAGAGAGCTCAGTTTGGTGGAGAGGCTGATGAGGACCCTCACAGGTTCATTGACAGATTTCTGATGATCTGTGACTCCACTAAACACCCCCAGGTGTCCAATGATGCAGTCAGGCTGAGACTGTTTCCCTTTGCTCTAAAGGGGAAGGCTTTGAATTGGTTGGAAAGGCAACCAGCAAGAAGTATTCCATCATGGGAGAGTCTCTCAAATAAATTCTTTGCTGAGTTCTTTTCCATGGAGAGGTTTAACCAGATGGTGAATGACATCACCAATTTCACCCAGGCTGAGGGTGAGACTATGTGTGCAGCCTGGAACCGCTTCAAGGATCTAATGAGGAGATGCCCTCATTACCCCATGACCAATGGTGATCAGGTCCGAATTTTTTTCAATGGGTGTAAACCTGAAGTTCGGATGGTGCTGAATGGTGCAGCAGGTGGTAGCATCAAATCCTTGAGAGCAAATGAGACTCTTGTGTTAATAGAAAGAATGGCTGCCAATGAAAATGAATGTTTGACAGCCAAGCCTAAGAGAGGGATTCTACACCTGGATAACAATGATGCGGTTCTGGCTGAAAATAAATTGTTAGCACAACAGCTAGCAAATTTGACCTCAAGGCTGGACAAGATGCAACTTTCCACTATGCAAGTTGCATCTGTGGTTTGTGAATACTGCAAGGGTGAGCATGAATCCAATGAATGCTCATCTTTATTATCTTCTGACTCTCCTCAACAAGTGCAGGTGAATGGAGTATGGTACGAGCAAAGGTCTCCACCAAGAAACATTCCTAGGAATCAGAATTTCCCTTCTGGAAATAACAATTTTCAGAGGAGAACTCAAGGCACAGGACTGGATTACAATTCCAACAACTACTTGCAGCCTCCACCAGTCCAAGCTAAGGAGCCTTCTGATTTGGAAAGGTTAGTTGGACAAATGGCCCAACACTCCAATGCCTTTATGGAAGAGACTCGGGCCAATACAAAAAATACACAGGCTTCTATCAGAAATCTAGAGAATCAAATTGGCCAGCTGGCTAAACAACTAGCTGATAGAACTCCAGGTACCTTCCCTAGTAACACAGTTACTAACCCAAGGGAAGACTGTATGGCCATCACAATTAGAAGTGGAAAAATACTTCCATCTCCTGATGTTGAAGAAAAGCTAGATACTACAGGTAAGCATGAAAAAGAAAAAGAAATTGAAAAACCTAATGAAGTGGAGAAGCCAATTGAAAAAAAGAAGCATGAATTAAGTCCTGAATATGTAAGGGCTATGGCACCATATCCTGAAAGATTCAAACAGGATGATCAGAAAAAGCATTATGGCAGGTTCTTGGACCTTTTCAAAAAGCTTCATATTAATATTCCATTTGCTGAAGCTTTGGTCAATATGCCAAATTATGCTAAATTTATGAAAGATCTTTTGTCAAGGAAGCACAAGTTACAAGAGTGCCAAACTGTAGCACTTACTGAGGAGTGCAGTGCTATCCTTACAAGAAAATGTCCTCCTAAGCTTCGTGATCCCGGAAGCTTCAACATTCCCATTGAAATTGGTAATACAAAAATCAGAAGGGCACTATGTGATCTTGGGGCGAGCATTAACCTAATGCCCTTGTCTGTTTGTAAATCTTTGGGGATAACTGATTTGAAACCCACTTTGGCATCTCTTCAACTTGCTGATAAGTCTGTAAGAAAGCCTAGTGGAATAATAGAAGATGTTCTTGTGAAGGTAGACAAGTTCATCTTTCCTGCTGATTTTGTAGTGTTGGATATGGAAGGAGGAGCTGAAATGCCACTTTTGCTGGGTAGACCTTTCTTAGCTACATCTCGTGCACTGATTGATGTGGAAAGTGGGAAGCTAGAGCTAAGAATGAATGATGAAACCGTTACTATCCATGTCTTTGATTCTTTAAAACAGTCTTCTCACAAAGACGATTGTTTTAATCTTGAAGTTGTAAAGGAAGAACAAGATGTAGCGGTTGAGCTTCCTCAAAATTTAAAAGATGATGCCAAAGAAGATGGAAACCCAAAAGTGGAAGTGAAAGATCTTCCTAAAAATTTAAATGATGATGTCAAAGAGGTGAGAACGCTTCAAAGAGAGGCATACTCCTACAAAGAAGAAGGTAAGAAGAAAGGACGTAGTGAAATTCTTTGATACGAGTTGGAAGAGATACCGAGAGCTGAAATTTGACAAGAGACACCGAGATTCTATCTCTCGGAAAAATCAAAATTTCAAAGAATTCTTAACATGGATCCATGGTTTGGATCAAATCTGGGAATGGTGGTCCCATACACCAAGGCAACCAGTACCACCAGACCCTTCATTTGCTGAGTCATCCCACACTGCTGAGGGGGATGACATGGAGGGCTGATCTTATCTCCTTGCTGATGGAGATCTTGTATATTAGTTTATTTTTCTGTTTCGTATTTTTAAGTTATTTTGTGTTGGTATATTTTTCTCTGATGTTTTAATGTGTGCATTATAGTTTCTTCTATATGCCACTATTTGTTCTATTGTGCAGGATTTTCTTCCTTCTTGGGGTTTAATTATTGCTGAGGACAGCAATGCTCTAAATCTGGGAATGGTTGGCTTGCACCTTAGAACTGCAATTCTTCTATCAGGGGAGATATTCTAACTCTTTTAATTTTCTTAGTTATTTTGTGTGCTATATAAAAGAAAAAAAAAAGAAGAAGAAAGTGTGTTATCCCAGGTTTAAATGTGCTCATCTTGTTAATGTACATGATTGAATTTTAAGAAATATATTGTATGACTTTCTGGCATAACATTGCATAGGCATAATTGGATTGCATGATTGCTCGTTTGTCTGAGTTAAGATTGTGAATTCTGATAATGTCTGAAGTCAATTTTCTTGAGTCTGCATTGATACCATAGCTGTGAGGTTTTGAGCCTAAACACTGAAACTTTTGTTGAGAGGCCTCACTGTTGTAATACTCTAGAACTTGATTTGTTTCTCTATTATGCATGCATTGATTGATATGATAAAGGCATTTTGTTCTTATTTGCTATTGGCCAAAATAACCCACCTGTATGAGATTTTCCCTTGCTAGCCCTTTGAGCCTGAACTTAATTCTTGATAAATGACCTGTGGCCTGATTGATGGCTTAGCCTATATCCATTTTTCGTGACTTACCTTGATTGAGATTGAATCATTGAATGTGTTGAAAATAAAATAAACAAATTGAGGTAAGCTCCACAATGGTCAAGTAATTAAGGGATGAAAAAAAAAGTCATCTATGCCCTTAAAAAAAAAAAAAAAAAAAAAAGAAGAAGAGAGAAAGGGCAAAATGAAAAAGAGAAAAAGAAAAGAAAGCAAGAAAAAGGAAAAGAGTAAAAGGTGGTTAAAAGGAATTAATTCCCGAAATTCTGTGGGAATGTTAGTGGAGCAAAACAATTGATTGAATCTGTTAAAAGTGAAATAATATCAGTTTTCAATCTCTTGGTTGTTTGAGCTACTATCCAAATTTTCCTACCTATTACCCCGGCCAAGTTACAACCTGTGAAGTCCTTTTGATCAATTGATGCATGTGTTTGATTTTTCAATTTTAAGAATTTTTGAGAATATAATCAAGCATATGGTAGTGTTATAGCTTTGAGTAATTGAGTGCTCATGATACCCTTAAACACTGAGTGCTGAGTGAACATTATTTATCTGTGTGAGGGGTAATCAATGTAGACTTATATATTTAAGAAGCTGATGGCATTATTGGAAGTTCATGATATTGAGTCAGGCATGCATGGCATATTGTATCTGATATTTTCTATGATTGTGATGTTGGATTAAGCGAATATTTCCTGGATTAAGTCTTTTACATTCCATTCCATCTGGATCTGGAGAGACTGGAGGAGAAGGGCTCTGTGGCATTCTTCGTTCTTCATCTTGTTCCAGTTAAAAAGGAAGAGATTCAAAAAATTGCAAGGATGAGCATTTAAACATTACATCACATTTCAAACTATCCTCAATTAGCGCTGAAGCAATTAAGGAAAGAATCTGTAATCAAAGCGCTGAGTCAAAGCACAGCTGGCACTGCAGCAAATAATGATAGGATGTTTTGTCAGCATTACATCACGCTGAAGTGTCATCCTTATCTGTACACGCAACATCACATGAACCACGCCCATAAACTCAAGTATAAAAAGGGTGGTCCTCCACCATTCCATTGATTGAGATCTGGACCGGGAGAAGAAAGGGGAGCTGTGGAGTTCTTCGCGTTCTTCGTTCTTCATCTTCTTCTTCTTTTTCTTTCTATTTTATTTTTAGTTTATGTTGAATTTTAGATCAGCGATCAGTATGTTGATCGGTTAGATCATTTTTATTGTAGTCAGGGTCACGATCCATATGTGAACCCTTGATATGAAGGATTGGTTTATGTTTTTTGATTTATATAATTATCTTTATCATTACTCTGTGCGAATTT
>JAVKPL010003174.1:0-19303 GCA_032173675.1 Gastrolobium villosum
TAACTAACGAAATCCTATAACATATATAAAGAACCCAATAGGAAAACTCTCCAATTCATTTACATGTGGCAAAGGGATGTAATAACAAAATCTTATTGGTCGGTGTATCGATCCTCTTCGGCTTCGATTTTTAGCTTAATCTTCAGTATGGGCCTCATTTTCTGAATGCAATCTTTTATTTTTAGGAGGGAAAAGGAAGGATCATATTTATACTGTTATTATTTTAAATTTATTTATTTATTTAAACAAGCTATGTATTTTTTTTACAACCTTTTTTACAATCTTTTTTCTCACCGTTAGATTAGCTCTTGATCAACGGTTTACAATTTTTCCTTCTCTCTCCTGAGTTTGTCCATCTCCTGCGATCGTTTTTCCTAAATAATTTTATATTTTATATTTCAATTTAATTTGAATATATAAACTTTAGTTTGCAACTTAATAACCTTTACAAATCATGTTAATTTTTTATTTTTTTTTATAATAGACTAAGTCATACTATAAATGTGTTTTGCCATGAGTATCTTTAATAAAATGTGTATGATATCTTTACTGAGATTCGGATGGTGACTCGTGGCATGGTGACTCGTACCAATAGTACTGCTAATGCCATTTTTGGGGGGGAAATGTATGGACAAACAGTAGCTTGGGCTATGACATGTTATGAATGACCCAAAAATGTGTTTTGCCATGCTTGAGACCTTAGCCACTACGGTACTACTAATACAATACAAAATTGCATCGTTGTACATGTACTACAGTCAAAGATCAAAGGCAAGCCAAATGAGACATTATATCCCTCCATACTTCACCTGGACACTAACCAAAGTACATAAAACCTAAATAATAGATAAAAGGGTTTTATAAGAGTTATGTTGTAGGAAAAGTAATTGTGTTATGTTATAGAGATTCGTTTTGCGTGCCAGAGTTTTTTTTTATTGCTGCAGGCCCCACAAAATGTTGTGAGTATAGGAAATTTTTTGTGGTCATGTTAAATGATAGATGATAAACCCTAAATAAAATAGACAGAAGATAGTAAGATACAAGCAAAAACGTTGAGAATCAATGCCAAAAAATAAAATTGGAATCTGATATAGAGTTTGATATGTGCAGAGTTTCAATTATAAAAAAATTATTGAATCTCAATACATATTTTTTTTATTGTATATAGTGATTAATATAGAATCATAAAATTTAAAAATATAATAAAAATATAAATTATCATATAAATTGTATTTTAAACCTTCAATTTCTCTCTCTTTTTTTGTATTGTAGCTCTTTGAATTTTTTTTCAAGAGCCTTTGTTTTTTTTTTGGCTTAAATTTCTATTTTTTAAGACTTGTATCAGTTTTTTTTAAGATCGAAGAGATTTGTATTAATTTGAAATTTTTTTAATTATTTTCCTAATTAATAATTAATTTTCAGATTCATTTTCAAATTTGAATCACATCATATTTAAGTTTCCTTTTCTTAATTAATAGTGATTTTGTTTCCTTTCCCTAATTAATAATAGTAATTTAAAAAAAATTGAATTAAAAATTGTGAATCCTAATTTGATTTTGAAATTATAAATTATGATACTATATATGATTCAAACGATACAATGATTTACGATCTGATATAAGATCAATTTCGATATATAAAACCAATTCATATTGTACAATATATACCGTATTGTACAATAATGAGATGAGCCAACAAAACTTAACCATTGAATAATACCTAAAAAGATAATACACTGCTAAATGGAATAGTCTCTAACTATCAACTAGAACACCAAATAAGGATTTCTCTACCAAATTAAGCATTTTCTCACAAGATAGAAACAAAAATACTCAAAAAAGAAAGATTTGCTTGTTTCAACCTTGAAACTGTTCTTTTTGGCTATTGTGCCCTTCATTTAATAAAAAAATACTAATTTGCCGCCATACAAAAATTATTTAAGAAAATTTCCTTTTCCAGAGATATAATAAATTTATTTATGTTTGACCGTTGACCGAACTAATACTCGAGTATGCTACCCACATACTCAAGTATAGTTTGCGGATTGAAAATGTCCATGTGTGCCATGAGTTTATATCCAAATATTACCCCTACTACCCACATACTCAAGTTTATACCCGAGTATTCAGTTAAATACTCGAGTATCCTACCTTTATACTTGAGTATTTATCTGCCAGAAACTCTAATATAAATGGATTTCTGCGTCATTTGTCATTTACGTTCTTTCTCATCTCTAATCTAAGCTTTAACTTAATATTTAAAAAATTTATGACAGTTATATAAGTTTTTTTAAAGTAAAAATCATGAAAAATAGAGCAATTTTAACACAATCTCGAAAATTTCTGACTTTGAAATTAAATTTCAACTTCCTACCGACAACAAATGGAAGGTGGTAACATTTTCTTTTATTTTTTTAAAACACTCTTAGGCTTGTTTTGTCAACAAAATAATTGTCTAAGTCGATCCTATAACTGCGAGATGCTTGTGCAGGTTGATGTTTTACCCCGCATACTATAATTCAATTTGCATTGCACATGCTCCATAAACCTTTCAATATAGAAGATCTTATTTGAAAAGTATAATCTAATGAACAACATTCTTAAACTAACAAAATCCTATTACATATGTTAGGAATCCAAATAGGAAAACTCTTCAACAATTCAGCCATTTTGATGGAAGCAACTCGGGTGAGCTTATCTTTTAGCCAAACCTCAATGGTGCCAAACTTTGTACCAGCAAATATGAAGTCACTGTTGATGGCTATGCGATGGATATCAAGTCTAGTTGAGAGTGATCCCACTACCATTTTGGTGGAAAGTGAAAATACCTTACATCAATTTGAAGGAGATTTTAGTTTATCTAGCAAGGATGCTTGCTTATCTGTAATTCAAAAGAACGCAATAAATCGCATATACTTACCTGATTGAGCTTCCCAGCTTTGATTCAGAAGAAGCACCAAATTCCAGAGAAGCAGACTCACCACTAACTGATGATGAAACAGTAAATGGCATTGGTGGTACCTTGAAAACATTTCCATTGGTGCCAAAGTTCACTAATGGAGCATCAGCACCAGGCTCCTTTGATGAAACAACCTTTTCCATACCAAATATTGAACCTGATTTAGTTATCTCCTTTGATGGAGCTGCAGTAGCTGTTGACTTTGTTGACCAAACCACCTTGTTCCCAACATTAAATAGGGGAGGATTAGTAATTGACCTATTTGATGAAGCCAGCTTGTTGGAACCAAAACTTGTTTGTATAGCCGTTGTAATTGCAGCTGGCTTAAAGGTTGGATCAGGAATATATGATGCTTTACAGGTTGATACATCAACCATCTCAACATCCCTGGACCCATCAGCAGTCCTAACACGAGCTTCACCATCTTTTGTAAAACTTTTGGATGGCATCACAAGAGACAATGCTGAGGAATTCTCCTGTGCAATGGTTTTCGTACCAGAGGTAGTTTTCTCAGCCATGGTAGTGGAGCAGGTTATTTCTTTCTCAACAGGAGAAAAAGATGAGAAAGCTCCATTAGAATAGAGAAGATTATACTTGTGACGCATTCGGCGGATAGGACTATAAGATCCTATATCATTATCCAATATTGACCTTGTACGCTTTAATGTCTGCAAAAATGAGAAAAACAAAACACAAAATCTAGTAACATATCTAAAATATACATTGAAAAGACATGACTCATAACTAGAAAGTACTTGTACCCCTTTATTACTTCCAGAAAGCATGTCATGATTCAATGCAGACCGAGTTGAAGATGACGGCTCACCTTCAACAGCAAGCCCACCACTCTATAAAATTAGAGAAACCACATAAAAATTTTGATCATAGAAACATTATTATCCAAAATGGTATTCAGGAAAAGGCTGCCTTGAGTGTGGAGGCTGGGTGTATTCTGGCATATGGTGTTCGAGTTCGAGCATTTAGCACAATTGACATAATAGGGGATTTAAGAGGAAAGTTTTTACTTTTTAGAAGAGTTGGGTCCTCCCTTAGTATTGATGAGGAAACCTTATAAGGTCTGCTCCTCATGTAAGCCTTTGCAAGCTCTACAACTGAAGCAATAAAGCAACTGACCCTTTGTCCGCAAGTCAACATTGGTTCTGAGGGACCCATTTGTTTCTTCTTCTCTTCTTCCCTGACAGGTTCATCCACAGTTCTTGAACGAATAAGTTCTTTCAAATGATCTATCTCAGATCTGTGGATAATAGACAATGATCATGTAAAGAATCAACAAAATAAATATTTATGCTAAGAGGCATATTATTATCAAAGAACTCAGACTAGCATGAACTAGATATGGAAAATTATTCAAATGCTAAGAGCAAATATATATTCAACAACAAAATAACAAAAGCAATAATTCCTCATGCACATGATACAAAACTTGCTTGGAGAAAGTCTTCTGCATTAATAGTTTCTTAAGCTCGGTTATTCCACCTTCTTCATTAGAGCAATTAATTCCCACAAGAAATTAGTTGGAAAGAATATGCAATTGAAAGAGAGAGAGAGAGAGAGCAATCAATTAGAAACACAAAACAAAACCGTCCTTATATTATATTGAAAAAGAGTAACAAAAATATTTAAAACAAAAAGCAGAGTAACTAACTAACCTGAAGGAGGGGGAGGAAGTAGCTTGCGGAAAAGAGAGGAGAAGAGAGAGTGGAGAGAGTGAGCGCTATAAGTCATGAGCCCATGGGCATCATCAACCAGCTTCCACAACCAACCACTCTTACTGTTACGGTTTCTCAGACGATCATACGGCGTCGTTTCGTGGTTCCCGCAGAAGGGGCGTTTGTTGAACTTCCCTCTGGTTCCCAACCTTGTTGTTGCTGTTGTTGTTGCATACTTCTCTTTCTCTTCCCTCGCCATTTGACTATTCAATGATAAAATAAAATTCAAAAGTGCAAATAAGGGTTTAATATAATACAATATTTATAGAAGTAAAAGTTATACTTATAACCTATTTTCATTTACAATCTCTTACAATCATATCTTTGATTTGCAATTGATTCTTTTGATTTGCAATTGATTGATTGATTGAGATATGATTGTAAAATATTGTAAACGAAAATAAGTTATAAGTATAATCTTCCCTATTTATGATTATTCATGAATCATTATAATTTTTAGGAAAAAAATTTATATTAAAATTTATTGTCATTATGATTTTTCTACAAGACATATCAAATCTTACTCAATATACAAGCATGATTTGATTTTTCCATGTGATGATTTCCAATATCAATATATAATAATGTTTAATTAATTACAAGGATGGAAAGATATTATAAAAATGAGATAAGATATTTAAAATAATAATTTATCTGATAAAAAAATATTTTTATTTTCAAAAGATGATAAATGTAAAAAATCAAGTACAATAATTCTTCCCAAAAATTCAAAATTATCGCAACCAAAAAAATCTAAAGAGTAGATGTTATTAGAAAATCATCCCAACAATTATACATGATATAACTTATCCAACTTAAATAATATCAAATATTTCAATTCTTCAAACAGACAGATACAAAATTAAAATAAAAACCGGTCATGAAACAGGTATAATTGACGATAGATTTGACATTTTTTTTTGATAAACAAATTTGGCAATTTTAAATACGTAAAAATTTAAAAATATTATTATAAAAAAAATATTTATAGTGTTAATTATTATTTAATTTTAATAAAATTAAATTACAGTTATTATAAAAATAATATAAATAATTGTATATTTATAATTTTAATAGTTAGAAATTAATTACAGTAAAATCATAAAAGGGGAAGGGAAAAATTTGGGCCACTCATGTAAGAGCCTCAGTCTTATAATATAATACAATATTTATAAGGGAAAAGTTATACTTACAACCCATTTTCTTTTACAATCTCTTACAACCATAAGTTGTTTATTGCTTCAGTTGTAGAGCTTGCAAAGGCTTACATGAGGAGCAGACCTTCTAAGGTTTCCTCATCAATAGTAAGGGAGGATCCAACTCTTCTAAAAAGTAAAAACTTTCCTCCTAAATCCCCTATTATGTCAATTGTGCCAAAGGCTCGAACTCGAACACCATATGCCAGAATACATCCAGCCTCCACACTCAAGGTTTGCCTTTTCCTGAATACCATTTTGGATAATAATGTTTTTAGGATCAAAATTTTTATGTGGTTTCTCTAATTTTACAGGGTGGTGGGCTTGCTGTTGAAGGTGAGCCATCATCTTCAACTCGGTCTGCATTGGATCATGACATGCTTTCTGGGACTAATAAAGGGGTACAAGTACTTTCTAGTTATGAGTCATGTCTTTTCAATGTATATTTTAGATATGTTACTAGATTTTGTGTTTTGTTTTTCTCATTTTTGCAGACATTAAAGCGTACAAGGTCAATATTGGATAATGATATAGGATCTTATAGTCCTATCCGCCGAATGCGTCACAAGTATAATCTTCTCTATTCTAATGGAGCTTTCTCCTCTTTTTCTCCTGTTGAGAAAGAAATAACTTGCTTCACTACCATGGCTGAGAAAACTACCTCTGGTACGAAAACCATTGCACAGGAGAATTCCTCAGCATTGTCTCTTGTGATGCCATCCAAAAGTTTTACAAAAGATGGTGAAGCTCATGTTGGGACTGCTGATGGGTCCAGGGATGTTGAGATGGTTGATGTATCAACCTGTAAAGCATCATATATTCCCGATCCAACCTTTAAGCCAGCTGCAATTACAACGGCTATACAAACAAGTTTTGGTTCCAACAAGCTGGCTTCATCAAATAGGTCAATTACTAATCCTCCCCTATTTAATGTTGGGAACAAGGTGGTTTGGTCAACAAAGTCAACAGCTACTGCAGCTCCATCAAAGGAGATAACTAAATCAGGTTCAATATTTGGTATGGAAAAGGTTGTTTCATCAAAGGAGCCTGGAACTGATGCTCCATTAGTGAACTTTGGCACCAATGGAAATGTTTTCAAGGTACCACCAATGCCATTTACTGCTTCATCATCAGTTAGTGGTGAGTCTGCTTCTCTGAAATTTGGTGCTTCTTCTGAATCAAAGCTGGGAAGCTCAATCAGGTAAGTATATGCGATTTATTGCGTTCTTTTGAATTACAGATAAGCAAGCATCCTTGCTAGATAAACTAAAATCTCCTTCAAATTGATGTAAGGTATTTTCACTTTCCACCAAAATGGTAGTGGGATCACTCTCAACTAGACTTGATATCCATCGCATAGCCATCAACAGTGACTTCATATTTGCTGGTACAAAGATTGGCACCATTGAGGTTTGGCTAAAAGATAAGCTCACCCGAGTTGCTTCCATCAAAATGGCTGAATTGTTGAAGAGTTTTCCTATTTGGATTCCTAACACATGTAATAGGATTTTGTTAGTTTAAGAATGTTGTTCATTAGATTATACTTTTCAAATAGGATTCCTAACAATTATTTTGTTGACAAAACAAGCCTAAGAGTGTTTTAAAAAAATCAAAGAAAATGTTACCACCTTCCATTTGTTGTCGGTAGGAAGTTGGAATTTAATTTCAAAGTCAAAAATTTTCGAGATTGTGTTAAAATTGCTCTATTTTTCATGATTTTTACTTTAAAAAAACTTATATAACTGTCATAAATTTTTTAAATATTAAGTTAAAGCTTAGATTAGAGATGAGAAAGAACGTAAATGACAAATGACGCAGAAATCCATTTATGTTAGAGTTTCTGGCAGATAAATACTCAAGTATAAAGGTAGGATACTCGAGTATTTAACTGAATACTCGGGTATAAACTTGAGTATGTGGGTAGTAGGGGTAATATTTGGATATAAACTCATGGCACACATGGACATTTTCAATCCGCAAACTATACTTGAGTATGTGGGTAGCATACTCGAGTATTAGTTCGGTCAACGGTCAAACAGAAATAAATTTATTATATCTGTGGAAAAGGAAAATTGCTTAAATAATCTTTGTATGGGGGCAAATGAGTAATTTTTTATTAAATGAAGGGCACAATAGCCAAAAAGAACAGTTTCAAGGTTGAAACAAGCAAATCTTTCTTTTTTGAGTATTTTTGTTTCTATCTTGTGAGAAAATGCTTAATTTGGTAGAGAAATCCTTATTTGGTGTTCTAGTTGATAGTTAGAGACTATTCCATTAAGCAGTGTATTATCTTTTTAGGTCTTATTCAATGGTTAAGTTTTGTTGGCTCATCTCATTATTGTACAATACGGTATATATATTGTACAATATGAATTGGTTTTGTATATCGAAATTGATCTTATATCGGATCGTAAATCATTGTATCATTTGAATCATATATAGTATCACAATTTATAATTTCAAAATCAAATTAGGATTCACAATTTTTAATTCAATTTTTTTTTAAATTACTATTATTAATTAGGGAAAGGAAACAAAATCACTATTAATTAAGAAAAGGAAACTTAAATATGATGTGATTCAAATTTGAAAATGAATCTGAAAATTAATTATTAATTAGGAAAATAATTAAACAAATTTCAAATTAATAAAAATCTCTTCGGTCTTAAAAAAAATTGATACAAGTCTTAAAAAATAGAAATTTAAGCCAAAAAAAAACAAAGGCTCTTGAAAAAAAATTCAAAGAGCTACAATACAAAAAAAGAGAGAGAAATTGAAGGTTTAAAATACAATTTATATGATAATTTATATTTTAAATTATTTTTTATTATATTTTTAAATTTTATGATTCGATATTAATAACTATATACAATAAAAAAAGTATGTATTGAGATTCAATAATTTTTTTATAATTGAAACTCTGCACATATCAAACTCTATATCAGATTCCAATTTTATTTTTTGGCATTGATTCTCAACGTTTTTGCTTGTATCTTACTATCTTCTGTCTATTTTATTTAGGGTTTATCATCTATCATTTAACATGACCACAAAAAATTTCCTATACTCACAACATTTTGCGGGGCCTGCAACAATAAAAAAAAAACTCTGGCTCGCAAAACGAATCTCTATAACATAACACAATTATTTTTCCTACAACATAACTCTTATAAAACCCTTTTATCTATTATTTAGGTTTTATGTACTTTGGTTAGTGTCCTGGTGAAGTATGGAGGGATATAATGTCTCATTTGGCTTGCCTTTGAGCTTTGACTGTAGTACATGTACAACGATGCAATTTTGTATTGTATTAGTAGTACCGTAGTGGCTAAGGTCTCAAGCATGGCAAAACACATTTTTGGGTCATTCATAACATGTCATAACCCAAGCTGCTGTTTGTCCATACATCTCCCCCCCAAAAATGGCATTAGAAGTACTATTGGTACGAGTCACCATGCCACGAGTCACCATCCGAATCTCAATAAATATATCATACACATTTTATTAAAGATACTCATGGCAAAACACATTTATAGTATGACTTAGTCTATTATAAAAAATCAAAAAAATTTAACATGATTTGTAAAGGTTATTAAGTTGCAAACTAAAGTTTATATATTCAAATTAAATTGAAATATAAAATATAAAATTATTTAGGAAAAACGATCGCATGAGAGGGACAAACTCAGGAGAGAGAAGGAAAAATTGTAAACCGTTGATCAAGAGCTAATCTAACGGTGAGAAAAGAGATTGTAAAAAAGGTTTAAAAAAAATACATAGCTTGTTTAAATAAATAAATAAATTTAAAATAATAACAGTATAAATATGGTCCTTCCTTTTCCCTCCTAAAAATAAAAGATTGCATTCAAAAAATGAGGCCCATACTGAAGATTAAGCAGAAAATCGAAGCCGATACACCGACCAATAAGATTTTGTTATTACATCCTTTTGCCACATGTAAATGAATTGGAGAGTTTTCCTATTGGGTTCTTTATATATGTTATAGGATTTCGTTAGTTAAAGAATATTGTTCATTAGATTATATTTTCCAAATAAGATATTCTATATTGAAGGTTTATGGAGCATGTGCAAATTGAACTATAGTATGAGGGGCAAAACATAAGAGGAAGTTGAAATTTTTGGGTTCCATTTTGTGGCCACGTTATACTTACAGCCTCAGTCTTATAATATAATACAATATTTATAAGGGAAAAGTTATACTTACAGCCCATTTTCTTTTACAATCTCTTACAACCATATTTTTTATTTGCAATTGATTCTTTGATTTGCGGTTGATTGACAGAAATCAACGATTAAGATATGGTTGTAAAAGATTGTAAACGAAAAAAGGTTATGGGTTTGCTTTTCTGCAGTTATTGTACATAAGTTATCTGTAGTAAGCCCAATACGACGTCGTTTTGGTGCGAAAATCATGGTGTTTTTGAAATTTTAATTTATTTCAGGGTTATAATGGTCTTTATATTTATAATTTTTTAAGATATCAATACCAAAACGAAGTCATTTTGAGAATAAATGCAGATAACTTATCTGCATTAATTGCAGAAATATTTCCCCCATAGGTTATAAGTATAATCTTCCTTATTTATAATTACTTAAATACTATAATTATTCATGAATAATTATAATTTTTAGGAAAAATAATTTATATTAAAATTGATTGGCATTATGATTTTTCTACAAGACATATCAAATGTTACTCAATATACAAGCATGATTCTTTCATATGATGACTTCCGATATCAATATATAATAATGTTTAATTACAAGGATGGAAGGATATTATAAAAATGGGATAAGATATTTAAAATAATGATTTATCTGATAAAAAATATTTGTATTTTCAAAAAATGATAAATGTAAAAAATCAAGTACAATAATTCTTCCCAAGAATTCAAAATTATCGCCACCAAAAATATCCAAAGAGTAGATGTTATTAGAAAATCGAGATAGGATATTGTAACAACCAAGTAGGGTTACTACCATGTTACTACCAATCAATTTTACCATTAGATTGGTTTTTTGATCCGACGATCCTGATTTGATCCTTATATAGCCTCTGTCATCCCTTCTCTCTCTTTGCTTCTCTCTGATTGTAATCTCTGTCGCAATCATTCTTCCCAAGAATTCAAAATTATCGCCACCAAAAATATCCAAAGAGTAGATGTTAATAGAAAATCATCCCAAAATTATATATGATATAACTTATCCAACTTAAATAATATCAAATATTTCAATTCTTCAAATAAAACTGATACAAAATAAAAATAAAAGCCGGTCATGAAACAAGTATAATTGATGATAGATTTGGCAATTTTAAATACATAAAAAATTAAAAATATTATTATAAATAAAAAAATATTTATAGTGTTAATCATTATTTAATAAAATTAAATAAATGTTATTATAAAAATAATAATAATATTAATAATAATTGTTTATTTATAATTTAAAGAGTTAGATATTAATTATAGTGAAATCATAAAAGTGGAAGGGAGAAATTTGGGCCACTCATGTAAGAGCCTCAGTCTCACTACACTTAGCGGGACTGTCAGGTGTCATTAATATAGATCAATAATTAATTTTGAAATTAATATAATTTGAATTTGTTTTATTTTTAGTATATTTCGGTAAAAAAAAATAAGAATATTATTTTCTCACCTTTTACAACCACAAAAAAGTAAAACAACCATGTTTTTTTTTTCTTTGGTTTATTATGGATTTACATGTTTTAAGGAAAAATAAAATAAAAGATGAAATTTAGTGTTATTTCGACTTTTGTTATTCGATGTAATGCATTACCCTTATTTAAAAAATAATTTTTGAATAATTACTCTCTCTTTTTTGGCAAGGTGAATAATTACTTTTGAATATAATATAATTATGCTCAAGACAAACAGTTGAATTAGTCCATTAGCATTATTATAGGATTTGATATGCTTACATAATTATATTTATTATAATAATCTATTTTAAACAACTTAATTATTAAAATATAATCTATTATTGTGTAAATCCTACGAACTATTACTCCTTGATAGTATTGAAATACAAGATTGTTCCAACTGTATATTATTCTCATTTTGGTTAAATCATTTATATTATCTAAAAGTGTTCCAAACAATTGCTACAAAACGTAGACTATTAAAATACAGTTTATAATTATTATCTAGGGGGATATGTCTATCCAGCAGACATTTTGTCTTGTACAAAGACACTGAAAAACGTATCATGTCTTTTAAAAAAAAATGGTGAACCTCACATAAAAATATGGGGTTTATATCTATCATGTCACATGATACTAGAGATTTTCCTACACACAACATTTTGTGGGGCCCACACTATCTAAAGCAAAAAAAAAAAAAAAAAAACTAATGCACGCAAAATGAATCTCTATAACATTACACAATCATTTTTCCTATAACATAACTCTTATAAAACCCTAAAAATATTTGTGCAAAAGACAAAATGTTACTTTAGTCACAGGAGACATATTGCCCTATTATCTATATAGTTTACAGGAGACAAAATGTTATTCTCACCCATAAGTACAAGGATATATTCTTGTATTACCCAAATTTCAAAGAAAAAAATTCGGAAGACCTAAACTATAATTTAGGTTAGAAGCTCAATGGTATAAAAGAACGTTGATTTCATCAATAACATGATAGTGGCACAAGAAGAAATCATTATATTTAATAGAGTTCTCAAAGGAACAATAAATAAAATCCACAAATGCCAAGGGAGAAAAAATTGAAATTCCCAAAGGGTTACCTTTAAAATTGTTGAATTACTAAGTTTTCCAAGGGGCAACTTGTTCGCATTGTGCCCTAAAAGAAAGATCCCACTATTAAATTAGATAAAGAATATTGAATGAGGCTATATCTCAATTCTGGAATTGATTTGTATCTAAGAAAACTATATCACTGACAACTGAATTTCTAGTATGCTTTTGGATCATATAATCTGGGACTCGTCCCAAAGAAAGAAAAGAAGAAATAACCAACTAACCTATTTCCATCATTTGCTGATTCATCATGCTCACATTGCAAACAAGAGATATAAATTTCGCAACACATGGCTCAAGTTTTGATTCCAGAGGTTGCTTTCCGTAGCATTAATACATCATTCTAAGACATTATCATCTAATAGACATTTTCCATTTGAGCTCTCTAACACCACATATCACAAAATCCCTCTTTAGGGTCAATTATCACAACTCAAAATTTAACCAATGAAATGTTGAAATAACTCACCCAATTGAACGGTATAAGGCTCCACCTAAGTATACTCCACCATTGGAGCATTTGAAATCAACATAATCACCTTTTTTGCATGAAAACCGAAACATAAACAGTGGTGGATCTCCTCCCACACTCAATTTCAAGACTCAATAGTGGTACCAATGGGTTCAGAAGGTGTTTTCCATCAAAGATTCAACACAAACTTTGTTGAATTTGGTTGAGTATAGCTTGGTTTATGGAGAAGAAGAAAACTTGCACAAAGAAGAATGGGGAAGGGCTGTCACAGCTGGAGAAGAAGAAAGAAATGGAATTGGAAGAGAATGAATAGTGATTCTCAAGAGTTTATTTGACTTTAAGTGGGTACCGGATCCCACATGATTTAAAACTCATCCAAATTTCTCTCCGATTTAACTAAACGTCCGTAAATTCAAAACTTATTTAGAAATTCTAATTTTTAACATTAACTAATGTCCTTTAATTATACTTGATCAGATGAATCCGGAGTTTTCCGGTCATTCGGGGAAAACACTGTTTTACGCTATTGCGCGCGCCGTTGGCACGCTTCTCAAAACTGACTTAATTCCATCAAAATTTATCATAAATCATATTTCCTAACTCTATAAACCATTTATAATCCATATTTGAAACCTAGAGCTCAAAACTCAACTAGCAAGTTTTACGGTGCAATCGTACCGCGATATTTTTACCCGCGAAAAACACTATTCACTGATTTTTCTGAAACTTGCCTATCCACTCAATTTTTCGTTCTGAATCCATTTACAGGCTTATTTTTATCATCTGAGACCTTATACTCAATTTTTATCTTCCTAGGGTTGCGTGTTGGCTAATTACTGTTTTGCCCTTTCTTTGTATTTTGGCCTAATCTTTGGGATTTTCATTAATCCTTCACTTAATTTCTCACTTAACACTTTAATTATTTAATTTAGAATTGTGAGGTGTTATAATGATTACCCGCATTATGGTTTATGCATGAAATTGTTTATGTTTTAAGTGTGTATTGGATTGGGTTGTAAGTGCCCCAAGGCGTTGTTGGTCCTTGTGTGTGCCACCCATTGGATTTTGCTGGATTCCAGGTGTATTAGTGGTGTTAAACAGCTTATGCAAATTTAGGGATTTTAGGAAATACAAAGGAAACTCTGGTGAAATTTCTGTAGAATTGGCAGTTTTTGGGTAAACTTTGGGAGAGCGTATCTCTCTCCATAGTGGTCCGATTGGGACGTTCCATATGCCGTTTTGAAACTTAAGATGTCCCCTATGTTGTGTCAAAAGCCTAGGATCATTGGTGGTGTGCACAGCGCATGCGGGCTGTTGTCATTTTCTGCCCTGTTCTGTCCTGTTTAGCGGGCAGATTTGAAGCAGTTTTGAGAAATTAATTTCCGCTTCGTTACTTGGTCAAATTAAGCATACGATATATCAAATCGAAGTTTGAGGTGTCTAGTTTATGTTGTAAAAGTTTGAGAGTCATTGGCTGAGCGGTTAGGTGCAGTTTATTCCGTGAAAATTGGAGGTTTTAGGCTGTTTTGGAGTTGGTAGGCAATGTTGTTGGTCCAACTTCAAACGGCGATAACCTGAGCTCACGAGCTCGGAATCGAGTGTGGGATAGCTTGTTAGAAAGGTAATTGAATGAGGAAAAAAGATAACCTGGAGTCTAAGTTTGGATTTTTGTTTTGTGATCGTAGAAAAATAAATTAGCAAATCTGGTTAAGTGGTAAAAACGTAAAAAGTGAGGAATTGGCTAAGTGGGTTTATGGGAACCCCTTAGTATCTTGTATGTGATAAAATAAAGTGTATAAATAGTTAAGTAAGTCTTCCACTAGTGTTTCAGTTACGATCACAGCTTTTTATTATTACGCTTTTTATACTTTTACTGTTCGCGTAATAATCGGGAAAAGTTTATTCTCATTTTTTTATAAATGAATTGTTGTGATTGTAACTGCGCTTAATATCATAATTAATGTTAACAATACCGGTGTAAAACGGGCTCTTACATTTTATGGTATCAGAGCAGTTTTGTTAGGGAACTCTGATAATATATATAGATGTGTTATGTGCTACATAGTTGTATGTAGATTCTTATCGATTACTGTATATGTAATTCCTTAGTGTGGGTCTGATCAACCCATTCCTTTGTGTTATATGTGTGGTCATCGTAAGAAGCCTGCGTAGTAATCTTGAAGCACCGAGTGTGAGTCTTTAGCCTGATGTTGTGGCTGCAGTGTTAACTGCTCCATGGACAAAGGACGGCAGTAAGTCAAGTATGAATATTAGAAGGCATAAAAAGAATAGACATAAATATTATATCTGACTTCGATGAAAGTCAAGAGAAAAGTGTATTATAAGAAACAGTGGTGTACAATTTATGATATGTACAATATGAGCATAGACGAACTTTGCAGTACTATGAAAAATGAACATATAACAGAGATGAACTTATGAGATTGGGAAATTCCAAGTATATGTGTAGTATAGTAAGACAATTATGTACAAGTGGTCTTGGTGAATAGACTTCATCATGGCGAGAGGTTTTGAACTTGAAGAATTATTGAGAAAAGGGAACAGATATTCGTATGTGTGAGTTAAATACGTCATGTTTGATTAGCAGTTATGAGACCAGGACAAGTGCGGTGCACTTGAATGAATTGGGATGGTTCAAGCAGAGAAACAAATAGAATATGTGATGAGTAATCCTACGAGGTTTGACCACATGAAAGTATGATGCTGGTAGATTGGTAATGTGAGAGATATTGAAATATGGGAGTGAATTCCCTAAAGAGATAGTGTTGACTAAACACAAGTGAGGTGAACTAATGATGTGTATATTACTATGTGTAATATGTATAATGGAAAGTGAAGGAATCGCCATTGATGGCACAAGATATATGTACCATGAAGGCACTATTGAAAGTAAACAGGCCTTTGAAGGCCGATGCATGTAAGGTGTAAAACAAAAATTTTACTGCGGAACATACATGCACTCATAGATTCATGCTTTAAGACAGCATGATGTTACCTTGTTTTGGCCTGATCAGTCAGGGAGATGAGATGTCAGGCTTGAAGGGTTCAAACCCTCTAATGGTGATCCACACCACCGTTCGTCTATGATGCAAGAACTCTTTCTTGAAAGCCACCAGATGAACACCACAATGAGGCTTGCTATGCGCACAAGTGGTGAGGGTGGAGGCTAGGTATCCTGTTTGGAAAGGTGTACTGAGCTACCCTACAGAATGGTGCATAGAGGAGGAGAGTTGGCTTGGTTTTCCAAATAAACCTAAGGTGAGGAACATGTCTATTTATGCACACCCTTTGGAGAGGAGGAGGGAATTCATTCATTCAAAATGAAAAACAAACTTTCAAATTTCTTTGAAAGTTATGCATGAAACAGTGTGATAAGGTGGAGCTGTTGCAAAACAAACTTTGCCAACAACCTCCAATCTTATCCACATGAATTTAAATTCAAATTAATTTAAACTTAAATTCATAAACTATCATATAGTATATAGTTTTCATGCGCATAATTCAGCCCTATAAAGGGTCCAAATACATTGAGCAGTTGCATTCAAAATTTGAATCAACTTACCCACTGATTCCCTCAACCACCAAATCTGAATGGAGGTTTGTTTTAAGTGATAAGATAACACTCTTATCACTTAAAAGTGATGCACCAAACAGCCTAGGGAGAGCCTCCAAAGATGCTTCTTCATCCAAGGAATATGCTCCAATAAGATCCTGTCTTATCCTTTTGTTATGAAACAACTTTTCAAAACCAATTCAAATTCGAATTCAAACACTTGAATTCAAACGTTCAAACATTCAAATTCAAAATTCAAAATTCAAAATTTCAAATTTCAAATTCAAAATTCGAATTTCAAAATTCAAATCCAAATTCAAATTTCAAAATTCAAATTTCAAATTTCAAAATTCAAATTCAAAATTCGAATTTCGAAATTCAAATTCTAAATTCAAATTTCAAAATTCAAATTTCAAATTCAAGATTCGAAATTCAAATATTTGATTATTAATTTAACTAATTAAATTAATTAGTAATGGCTTGGACTATCCAAGCCCATTACTAAACTCCATGCACCACCCACCCATTTAGGTGGGCTTCCAAACAGCTTCTTGGGCTAATAACATTATTAGGCCCAATACCTTTAAAGCTAGTCCATCATAACTACAAGGTGTTAGTGTGTGACCCATTAGGTCCAACTTAGCTACTGACATAACTGGGCTTGGGCCCAACAAGCCCACAACCCAATTAATGACAACACAGAGCACTAGCAATGCTTTGTTGCCCCAGAACTAGTCAGATTAATGACTTGATCATCCTATTGCACATATTTGGTTACCGTATGTATTTCCCTTCGTCTCGGTTATCTTCCCATTAACCTAGGGTAAGGAAATGTATCAACCCCTGCGGTTTAGGGTAAGCTTTATTCGAAATAGGGAATCTTCAATTTACTGACTCTAAAGGCAGATCATCTCATGATCTCTTTTACTATGCATAGATTCCCGAGTCCCTGTAAATGTCATCCCGATTTCTCCGGTTTACAGATAACCTAATCTCTCACAGAGATTTGACGAATTCCTTCAGCTTATTACCCTAGCCCTTGTGCCCTTTAAGGACACGCCCAACAGTATACCTATGAGTCTCCATGTTTCAGGCAGACGAGGCATACAATCAAAACATGCCTTCAAGAAACACAGTCTAGGTAATAACTTCTGGTCTAAGGAAAGACATACCCAAATATAAAGAGATTACTCTAATGACACTATCTGTGAGATTTCCTCATAGAGTCTCTTTTTGGGTCTGTTCAGTGCGAGCTATACTCTTATAGGTCCACCCACGACTTTAGCTAAGATATCTCCATATCTGCAGCTCATGAGGTCTTTACCTTGTATCCATATACAAGTAGATAAGTCGTACTAGTCTTTACTCGAGATCACTGATCCCCAAACTCAGTGTCTCTAGACTAGGAACATATAATTAGGAATAGACATGCAATATCCTTGAATCCTCATGATCGTGATCTCATCACAGATACTCAAGAGATACCTGTTCTATTCCAAGGGGTTTATCCAGTTCATTCATATAATATTAACAGTAATATCGAGACACAATATGAAACTGAATAAATAGTGCTTACATTTATTTGCGACAAATAAAGTTCTACATCTAGTGTCCTTTATTTAATCAAAAGATTGTCTCTAGGACACCCATATGCTAACAAGCTCCCACTTGGCCTAGAGCCAATCAGACCTAAGTCGTATGCCCAAAGCCTCATAATGACTATCATGTTTTCTCTGAGAAACAGCCTTTGTCAGAGAATCGGCCAGGTTATCGTCTGTGGGAACATAATCCATTTTTACATCATTCCTATCAATGATTTCTCTAATCAAATGATATCTGCGGAGCACGTGTTTAGATCTTTGATGAGACCTAGGTTCCTTTGACTGCGCGATGGCTCCAGTGTTGTCGCAAAGCAACTGTATGGGCTCATCCACGCTTGGAACCACCCTTAGTTCATTTATGAACTTCTTGATCCACACTGCCTCTTTAGCTGCTTCTGAAGCAGCTATGTATTCAGCCTCTGTCGTTGAGTCTGCTGTTGTCTCCTGCTTGGAACTTTTCCAAGACACTGCCCCACCATTTAAGGTGAATACGAATCCTGACTGTGACTTGCAGTCATCTTTGTCACTCTGAAAGCTGGCATCAGTGAACCCTTTCACTGTTAACTCATTAACCCCACCATAGACCAGAAACGCATCCTTAGTTCTTCTTAAGTATTTAAGGATGGTTTTGACTGCCGTCCAGTGACCCTCTCCAGGGTCTGACTGGTATCTGCTCGTAATGCTTAAAGCATATGAGACATCTGGTCTCGTACATATCATGGCATACATGATGGATCCAATAGCCGAAGCGTATGGAATTCCACTCATGCGATCCTTCTCAGGCTGTGACTTAGGACACATAGCCCTTGATAGGTGTACCCCATGACTGACAGGAAGAAAACCCCTTTTCGACCCTTCCATGCTAAACCTCTTTAGCATCTTGTCAACGTACGTGGATTGAGATAAACCCAGCAGCCTCTTGGATCTATCTCTATAGATCTTTATACCGAGTATAAAGGCTGCCTCT
>JAVKPL010003175.1:10000-19307 GCA_032173675.1 Gastrolobium villosum
GCTGTTACGTGTGGAGTTAAGTTATTCAGATCAATGAAGAGGATTGCGATGCGGGATGAAACTTGGATGATATTAATGAGTTAGTTATAAAGTAATGAGGCTGTTATGTGTGGAGTTATGTTATTCATATCAATGATTAATGAGTCAGTTATAAAGTAATGAGGCTGTTACGTGTGGAGTTAAGTTATTCAGATCAATGAAGAGGATTGCGATGCGGGATGAAACTTGGATGATATTAATGAGTTAGTTATAAAGTAATGAGGCTGTTATGTGTGGAGTTATGTTATTCATATCAATGATTAATGAGTCAGTTATAAAGTAATGAGGCTGTTACGTGTGGAGTTATGTTATTCAGATCAATGAAGAGGATTGCGATGCGGGATGAAACTTGGATGATATTAATGAGTTAGTTATAAAGTAATGAGGCTGTTATGTGTGGAGTTATGTTATTCATATCAATGATTAATGAGTCAGTTATAAAGTAATGAGGCTGTTACGTGTGGAGTTAAGTTATTCAGATCAATGAAGAGGATTGCGATGCGGGATGAAACTTGGATGATATTAATGAGTTAGTTATAAAGTAATGAGGCTGTTATGTGTGGAGTTATGTTATTCATATCAATGATTAATGAGTCAGTTATAAAGTAATGAGGCTGTTACGTGTGGAGTTATGTTATTCAGATCAATGAAGAGGATTGCGATGCGGGATGAAACTTGGATGATATTAATGAGTTAGTTATAAAGTAATGAGGCTGTTATGTGTGGAGTTATGTTATTCATATCAATGATTAATGAGTCAGTTATAAAGTAATGAGGCTGTTACGTGTGGAGTTAAGTTATTCAGATCAATGAAGAGGATTGCGATGCGGGATGAAACTTGGATGATATTAATGAGTTAGTTATAAAGTAATGAGGCTGTTATGTGTGGAGTTATGTTATTCATATCAATGATTAATGAGTCAGTTATAAAGTAATGAGGCTGTTACGTGTGGAGTTAAGTTATTCAGATCAATGAAGAGGATTGCGATGCGGGATGAAACTTGGATGATATTAATGAGTTAGTTATAAAGTAATGAGGCTGTTATGTGTGGAGTTATGTTATTCATATCAATGATTAATGAGTCAGTTATAAAGTAATGAGGCTGTTACGTGTGGAGTTATGTTATTCAGATCAATGAAGAGGATTGCGATGCGGGATGAAACTTGGATGATATTAATGAGTTAGTTATAAAGTAATGAGGCTGTTATGTGTGGAGTTATGTTATTCATATCAATGATTAATGAGTCAGTTATAAAGTAATGAGGCTGTTACGTGTGGAGTTAAGTTATTCAGATCAATGAAGAGGATTGCGATGCGGGATGAAACTTGGATGATATTAATGAGTTAGTTATAAAGTAATGAGGCTGTTATGTGTGGAGTTATGTTATTCATATCAATGATTAATGAGTCAGTTATAAAGTAATGAGGCTGTTACGTGTGGAGTTATGTTATTCAGATCAATGAAGAGGATTGCGATGCGGGATGAAACTTGGATGATATTAATGAGTTAGTTATAAAGTAATGAGGCTGTTATGTGTGGAGTTATGTTATTCATATCAATGATTAATGAGTCAGTTATAAAGTAATGAGGCTGTTACGTGTGGAGTTATGTTATTCAGGTCAAAACTTGGATGAAGAGGATTGCGATGTGGGATGAAACTTGGATGATATTAATGAGTTAGTTATAAAGTAATGAGGCTGTTATGTGTGGAGTTATGTTATTCATATCAATGATTAATGAGTCAGTTATAAAGTAATGAGGCTGTTACGTGTGGAGTTATGTTATTCAGATCAATGAAGAGGATTGCGATGCGGGATGAAACTTGGATGATATTAATGAGTTAGTTATAAAGTAATGAGGCTGTTATGTGTGGAGTTATGTTATTCATATCAATGATTAATGAGTCAGTTATAAAGTAATGAGGCTGTTACGTGTGGAGTTATGTTATTCAGATCAATGAAGAGGATTGCGATGCGGGATGAAACTTGGATGATATTAATGAGTTAGTTATAAAGTAATGAGGCTGTTATGTGTGGAGTTATGTTATTCATTGATTGATATTAATGAGTCAGTTATAAAGTAATGAGGCTGTTATGTGTGGAGTAATGAGGCTGTCATGTGTGGAGTTATGTTATTCATTGATTGATATTAATGAGTCAGTTATAAAGTAATGAGGTTGTTATGTGTGGAGTTATGTTATTCATATCAATGATTAATGAGTCAGTTATAAAGTAATGAGGCTGTTATGTGTGGAGTTATGTTATTCAGATCAATGAAGAAATTCTCCACGAAATCCAATGAAACTTGGATGGGATGTTGGATATATTTAAGTATGGACGCCTGCAAAGAAACCAGATCAAAATTCGATGCCGGGGTATGCTTTTCCATTTTTTCGGATTTTCTCAATTTTCGCCTGTTCAGGGATCGATAAAAAATATTTCAGGCCCCGAAAAAGTGGTCTAAACGATGGAATTTGGCAAAAATAGGGTGGGCGTAACGATTCTCTCGTTAGTCTTGATCGGATGGCCACCCTCTACAAATTGGGCCTTCTTCCTCCTCGCAAAAAAAGTGGTCTACTTGTGCAAAATTGGCAAATGCATATAAGCCTATTACATATGGGGGGAGCAGGCATCATCCGCTCCAAAAATTCATTAGAAATCAATCCTTCCATGAAATCCGATGAAACTTGGAGGGAGGGGGGTGGGGTGGGGGATCTGTTTAAGCATGGATGCTTGCAAAAAACCAGATCAAAATTCGATGCCTGGGTACGATTTTCCATTTTTTTTCAGATTTTCTCAAATTACGCCTCTTGAAAAATTAATAATAAATTAATCCCACTCGGAAAAATCATGAAACTTTGGGAACAGTAAGATATGGTTTTTCCAAGCATGCATGCAAAAAATCATACCGGAATTCAATTTCTAGGTCCGAATTTGGACGTCTTCCTCCTCAGAAAAAAGGTATCTAGTTGAACGAAACTGGCAACTGCATGTAAGGCTATTATATATATACACACATATTGGGGGAGCAGGCATCATCCGCTCCAAAAATTCATTAGAAATCAATCCTTCCATGAAATCCGATGAAACTTGGAGGGAGGGGGGTGGGGTGGGGTGGGGGATCTGTTTAAGCATGGATGCTTGCAAAAAACCAGATCAAAATTCGATGCCTGGGTACGATTTTCCATTTTTTTTTCAGATTTTCTCAAATTACGCCTCTTGAAAAATTAATAATAAAATTAATCCCACTCGGAAAAATCATGAAACTTTGGGAACAGTAAGATATGGTTTTTCCAAGCATGCATGCAAAAAATCATACCGGAATTCAATTTCTAGGTCCGAATTTGGGCGTCTTCCTCCTCAGAAAAAAGGTTTCTAGTTGAACGAAACTGGCAACTGCATGTAAGGCTATTATATATATATATATATATACACATATATGGGGGGAGCAGGCATCATCCGCTCCAAAAATTCATTAGAAATCAATTCTTCCATGATGGATCGTTGATCTTGTGGAGTCACCCGGATGAATCACGACCGAACAAGTTGTGAAAGGAATCTTGACGGCGGCGAGGCTGGTTCTTCATGGTCTCGATCATGCCTAGCGAGGTGGACATGGCGCTACCCGGTGCTTCATTCGCGCGCATGCCTTACGCAATGCGGGTGGTGGTTCGTTTGGTGGTGTTGGGTCGCGCTGAGCGCGAGGGCGTGTGAGTGGTGGCTGGGTTGTTTGTGTTGGCCGGCTCCATGCTTGTGCGTCGAACGGTCTGCACGTAACCCTCTCCAGCGTCACCAAGTGTCCCGTTGCGGCCCTGGTGTTCGTTCGCGGTTCCTGTGCTGACTACCTGTGAAATGGTACTCGCGTGGCTCGTAATTCTCCTTCCATCCGGGCTCCCCTTGCGGGGTTGCCGGAGGATTTCAAGGTAATGCACGCGCTCCTCGTTAGTCATTTCGTTGTCATGACTTCTGCGGTGCACGGGCATGTGCCGTTCTCTCGGATGCAGTCCATGCGGTGAACGTGGGCCGATGCCCCATTGTGTCCCTCGATTTTCGGTTGCCCTGAATGACGCTTGCCTGCGAGTCGGCCCTTGCTCCTCGTTCGCGGGGGCATGAGCGGCTCGTGGTGCAGTGTCATTGGTGGATGCTACCTGGTTGATCCTGCCAGTAGTCATATGCTTGTCTCAAAGATTAAGCCATGCATGTGTAAGTATGAACTAATTCAGACTGTGAAACTGCGAATGGCTCATTAAATCAGTTATAGTTTGTTTGATGGTATCTACTACTCGGATAACCGTAGTAATTCTAGAGCTAATACGTGCAACAAACCCCGACTTCTGGAAGGGATGCATTTATTAGATAAAAGGTCGACGCAGGCTTTTCCTGTTGCTTTGATGATTCATGATAACTCGTCGGATCGCACGGCCTTTGTGCCGGCGACGCATCATTCAAATTTCTGCCCTATCAACTTTCGATGGTAGGATAGTGGCCTACCATGGTGGTGACGGGTGACGGAGAATTAGGGTTCGATTCCGGAGAGGGAGCCTGTAACATCCCACGTAATTAAAAAATATAGTTATCTTGATTTGAAGATCATGGATACTGCCATGGAATATGAGTACCTATTTTATGCATGTGAGATCCTAGTTAAGAGTATAGGAATAATTAAATTAAAATACAAGGAAAGCATAACACTACTAAAATTTATTTGAGTGTTTCTAATAAATATGTGACTAATTGTATGCGTGACACCTAACCCCCTATACTACCTGGATGCTCGACACTTGTCCTCACCATCTCATTGTATGAACGCCACTTTGCAACTTGGGGACACTTGAAATTTCACACTTCAAGCCGCGGCCAGGTCCTTGTATGGTCATGGACTCCATTTGGTTAGGTAGAAAGCTGAACCCCTTGGTCCCTGTGCGCGTGTTCTGACCTTGAAGCAGACTGCAAGTCTGCTTTGCCCCATTCCTCTCATCATTTGCGTACAGAACTAGAGAAAGCAATCTGAATTGCTGGTGACCGATCAGCCTTCAAGCATACACACCTTGTGTCACACCAGATGTCCCTCCTCCTTTCTGCATGACCGCTACCTTCCCTCCCTATCTCTTGCATGTGCGCCACCTTGCAACACCCTTGGAACATGTGGATACTTCCCCTTCTATACATAGCAGCCAGGAGCACCTTCTTGACCACAAGCTTCTTTCCCCCTCTCAAACTGCAGCCGCAGACCGAGTGCCAAGGGAGACTAGGCTCGTATCTTCTTCCCATTCTATCTCACCAACAGTGCTTCCATGGTATGGGACAAACCGCTTTAACATATCTTCCTCCCCCCTCCTTGTGTTCGGCCAAGCTCCCTCTTTCCCTATAAGACTGCACTTCTCCTTGGGTTAAAGAAAGACCAAATCCTACGTATTGTCCTCCAAGCACCTCAAGGGAAGTATAACCCACTGCCACATCTGTCTTCCTTCATGGCCGTAGGCACCTTGAGAGGAGGCAAAAGAATTGCAAGTTCTACTCTTCCTCTTATTTCTCTAAACCGTGATGCTCACTGGAGAAGGACCAACATGCTAGCTTCCATCTTCTCCACTCGCTGGGCGGCCGAATGCAGCAGCCAAGGGGACTGCACACTAGCTTGCCATCCACCTCCTCAACCGCAACCTCAAGGAGAATTTTCAAGGAGAGTTAAGGGTGTATCTGTTTCATCTTCATCTTTCTCTGTACCGTAGGCACTTAAAGAGGCAACAAGATATCGAGCCACTCATCCTTCCCTCTAATACGGTTGTGTATCCTTGAGCTAGCAGTGCGGAATTTTCCTTAATTCCATGTCTCTTCTTCGTTCATCTGATTTGTCAAAGATGTCCACTGCATGCAGAGTGAAATCTCAGCATACATCCAATATCTTCTCCTCCTGTTCGGTCAAAGGCCCTCCCTTAAGGAGGTGAGGTATTTGCTCCTTCCTTGTCCAGCACATTTTGAGGCCATTCTGATTGGGTTCTCCTCCCCTCGCATACATATGTTCTGATTTTAATCTAGCTTCTTCTCTTTTCATGTTATCCCAAACACGAATCATGGAGCATAGGAAGGGCATGGGCTGTTTCTCCTGGTGAGCACTGTCTTCTAGCGGGTTTGAGAGTTTTTGTACACATGCATGAAGCCATGTAGCAGCCAAGTAGGAGACTACTCTCTTCTCTCTTTGTTCGGCCCTGCATGCAGAAATCAAGGAGCGTGAAGCCAAACGAATTTCTTCCCCCTTCCTTGTTCAGCTGTGGACCAACACCATGAAGTTTGGAACCAAACCCAACCTTGTTTTTCTGCCTTCTTCGTGCACTGTCCATCCCTGTCTAGGAGGAAAGTGATGGGAGTGCTCCTTGCTTGGTTGTGGTCTTAGGTGCGCATGTGAGCCTGTAAGTTGAGCTTCTAACTTCTTTTCCACTCCTCACTGTTCGGCTGACATGTAGCTCTTGGGAAGTAAATTTCTGTTTTGAAACCATTCCTTAATTCTGTTCACGGTCTGCATGCTAAGATGAGTTAGTTTTTGGTTCCGTTATGTCTTTTTCCTCATCGTGTTCGGCTAACAAAGGACTCTAGGAGGTTAGTTGTGATCTTTTTTTCCCCTGCTGATCAGCCTACAACCAATGGCATATTAGTGTATGCAAGCTTTGAGAATTAAATAAACAACAAGTTAAAGGAAAGTACGCATGCATATGTTGTGCAGAAAATAATTGATGTAAAGGAATGAATGAAGGTCACGTAAGAACTAGCCTAAAACCGAACTTGCATTTATAGTTTACCTTTGGGATGGTTTTGTCACTACTTGAATGAGATAACTTAAGAGATAGAAAACTTGTTCTGGACCCTTTTTTTTGTGTCTTCCGCGTTAACTGAATTAAAATGAATTTGCAACATGTGAAGGGTACTCTTAGCACACTTTAGACTTCGTAGGAATGGACATGTAATTAATTTGATCATGGACACCTAGTACAGCCTAGCTGAACCTGAGTGCTTGAGGGGACTTGTAAACTTCGTTTTTAACAAATTAAGGTATGAACTATCAACCAAAATTTTTATCTATTCTTGGAACTTTGAGAACCGAGCAAATTACAAGAATTGGAGAACATTTTATTTTGACCACTTATTTCCTGGATTCTGTCTTTTTAGAACAGCTTTAGATTTTATATTCATTAGACCAAAACTGAATTTGTGAGCATGAGTATAGCTCTTTGTTCTATTGTAAAGCTGATTCCTTGGACTTAGAAAAATGATTAAAATTGTATGTGCTTGGGACTTAGGGGCAGTATGTTGAAGTTTTATTTTATTTATATTCTTTTTCGCCCTCTTGGTCATGTGAAAGTGAATAATTCTAGGTACCTAGTAGTGGGTAGAAAATCGATTATGTTATGTTGAAATTTCTCACTGTATTGGTTGTTAAATCATTATGAAATCAGAATTTTGTTTAGAGTAAAATAGCATATCTAACCGAAGGGCTATACATGGCAGAACCTAGGATTTTGTTTCTATGACCAGTTAGAAATGGCATGAAGTCAGGGAATTTATTTTTCATGAGAACCTTGAGCAAACCGATTATGTGCCTGAGTTGGGGGCATAGAATTATTGTGCATCATAGGAATCAAAGCTTGAAACTTTGCTTTGGTTGTGCTTGTTTAGGTGTGCATCAACCTTAGAGTGTGGACTGAATTCTGTTGCTGCATGATTAATTACTTGGACACACAGGTAAGTGTCAGGCGATGTTGCCTAATGTGACTATTGACTACTGGTATAAAATTATGACATGATGCTCCATATTCCGTAAAAATATTATGTTCCATTATGATGAAAGGAAACTGCCAAAAATGTGCCGTGATGGCTATATGATGATGAGGTAAAGACGTTATGTGGCAGCATAACGCATATGAAAAGTATATGTGCCGTGATGGCTATATGAAAGGTATATAAGCATGCACCTTACATCATACCGCATTTTTGTACGTTTGTGTGTGAAAGCATAGCATGGCATGCATGTACCAAGAGCATATAGGTCTTGCTTTTTAGAATAGTTATGTACAGGACCATGTGTTTGAGCAAGCATCATATAGGCATCCCCAAGGTACCGGGGTATGGGACACTTGGCATCAGTCCGCATAGGCCCACAGTTGGAATCCACATGGAGCTCAGGTGCCAAGGGATATTTGATTCCACTGTGAAGTGCGCGCACGACGGTGCTAAAAGCGCAAAGGAAAGGCGTTATATACGCAATATATGAATATGATGAAAAGGAAAGGCGTTATATGCGCTATATATATGAATATGATGAAAAGGAAAAAGGAAAAGGAACAAGGATATGTTGAAGTGACTGCTTATGATTTTGTGCCTAGTTAATACTGTTATATTATTGGTTTTGTTGCCACACTACTGGGATTATTCTCACCCCTTTGGGGCTGCTATTTTCATAAAATGGCAGGAAAAAGGAAAGCACACTTGAAGACGTGAGCATATGGATGCATGCTATTGATTAATACTGATTGGACTTTGGCTGTTGCTGCGTGATTGCTGGATGACTGTATATTCTTGTATATTTCGAAAACTTAGATGATGGTTGAAATTATTACCTTAACACTGTTTAGTCTTTTAGGAACAGCGGCTGTTTGGAAAACGTTTTGTGAAAAGAATTTTTGAACGTTTTATTAAGTGCTGAATTTTAACAGTTTTACCGGTACTTTACGGGTCATGTTTCAAGGGGCAAACGAACTCCGATTTACTATTATTTTATATGCACGCAAAGCCCCGGAAATGTACTTTCAAACTGTGCAGGTTTCATTTTTATACGAAACCTGTACAAACTTCAGTGAGCTTCGCCTTACAGCCTGTTCCAGAAAACGGACAGGATTCACAAGCCTTTTACGTGTCCTGTCCCGTGGGGCTATTCACCTCCGAATCGCGCGTAATTTACATGTACGCGATGCCCCGGATGTCTAGTTTTGCAGAAGCTTGGAATATTTTTTATCGCATCTAAATTCGATTTTATACAGATTTTATAAGACAACAAGGTTTTCTGAAAAGCGTAGAAAATTCAACAAAGGGTTTTATCAATGAAACTTTCTATGTTCGATAAACGACCTCATCTTTCTCAAATTATTTTTGTGAGGATCAAACCTGGACTTTTTTAAGTCTCCAATTTAAATGTTATTTGATAAAGTTTTAAATTAATTGAGCTCTTTACCGCTGCAACTCTAATACGATTTAGCAAACAACCCTCTTGGATGCATA
>JAVKPL010003176.1:0-19611 GCA_032173675.1 Gastrolobium villosum
AATTCCGACGGAAATAGATGAAAAAAATAAATGCAAAAGATATTGATTTTGTGAAGTTTTACGACGGAAAATGGATTCCGTTGAAGATTTTTGACGGAAAATGAATTCCGTCGAAAATGGATGAATAAAATAAATGCAAAAGAAATTGATTTTATGAACTTTTTCGATGAAAAATGGATTCCGTCGAAGATTTTTACCGGAAAATGAATTCAGTTGTAAATGTATGAATAAAATAAATGCAAAAAAAATTGATTTTATTAATTTTTCGACGAAAAATGGATTCCGTTGAAGATTTTTGACGCAAAATGTATTCCGTCGAAAACGGATGAATAAAATAAATGCAAAAGAAATTGATTTTGTGAAGTTTTTCGACGGAAAATGGATTCCGTCGAAGATTTTTGACGGAAAATGAATTCCATCGAAAACGGATGAATAAAATAAATGCAAAAGAAATTGATTTTGTGAAGTTTTTCGATGAAAAATGGATTCCGTCGAAGATTTTTGACGGAAAATGAATTCCGTCGAAAATGGAGGAATAAAATAAATGCAAAAGAAATTGATTTTATGAAGTTTTTCAATGAAAAACGGATTCCGTCGAAGATTTTTGACGCAAAATGTATTCCGTCGAAAATGGAGGAATAAAATAAATGCAAAAGAAATTGATTTTATGAAGTTTTTCGATGAAAAACGGATTCCGTCGAAGATTTTTGACGAAAAATGTATTCCGATGAATAAAATAAATCGAAAATGGATGAATAACATAAATGCAAAAGAAATTGATTTTGTGAAGTTTTTCGACGGAAAATGTATTCCGTTGAAGATTTTTGACGAAAAATGTATTCCGTCGAAAACGGATGAATAAAATAAATGCAAAAGAAATTGATTTTGTGAAGTTTTTCGACGGAAAATGGATTCCGTAGAAGATTTTTGACGGAAAACGGATTCCGTCGAAGATTTTTGACGGAAAATAAATTCCATCAAAAACGGATGATTAAAATTAATGCAAAAGAAATTGATTTTGTGAAGTTTTTCAACGGAAAATGGATTCCGTCGAAGATTTTTGACGGAAAATGAATTCCGACGGAAATAGATGAAAAAAATAAATGCAAAAGATATTGATTTTGTGAAGTTTTACGACGGAAAATGGATTCCGTTGAAGATTTTTGACGGAAAATGAATTCCGTCGAAAATGGATGAATAAAATAAATGCAAAAGAAATTGATTTTATGAACTTTTTCGATGAAAAATGGATTCCGTCGAAGATTTTTACCGGAAAATGAATTCAGTTGTAAATGTATGAATAAAATAAATGCAAAAAAAATTGATTTTATTAATTTTTCGACGAAAAATGGATTCCGTTGAAGATTTTTGACGCAAAATGTATTCCGTCGAAAACGGATGAATAAAATAAATGCAAAAGAAATTGATTTTGTGAAGTTTTTCGACGGAAAATGGATTCCGTCGAAGATTTTTGACGGAAAATGAATTCCATCGAAAACGGATGAATAAAATAAATGCAAAAGAAATTGATTTTGTGAAGTTTTTCGATGAAAAATGGATTCCGTCGAAGATTTTTGACGGAAAATGAATTCCGTCGAAAATGGAGGAATAAAATAAATGCAAAAGAAATTGATTTTATGAAGTTTTTCAATGAAAAACGGATTCCGTCGAAGATTTTTGACGCAAAATGTATTCCGTCGAAAATGGAGGAATAAAATAAATGCAAAAGAAATTGATTTTATGAAGTTTTTCGATGAAAAACGGATTCCGTCGAAGATTTTTGACGAAAAATGTATTCCGTCGAAAATGGATGAATAACATAAATGCAAAAGAAATTGATTTTGTGAAGTTTTTCGACGGAAAATGTATTCCGTTGAAGATTTTTGACGAAAAATGTATTCCGTCGAAAACGGATGAATAAAATAAATGCAAAAGAAATTGATTTTGTGAAGTTTTTCGACGGAAAATGGATTCCGTAGAAGATTTTTGACGGAAAACGGATTCCGTCGAAGATTTTTGACGGAAAATAAATTCCATCAAAAACGGATGATTAAAATTAATGCAAAAGAAATTGATTTTGTGAAGTTTTTCAACGGAAAATGGATTCCGTCGAAGATTTTTGACGGAAAATGAATTCCGACGGAAATAGATGAAAAAAATAAATGCAAAAGATATTGATTTTGTGAAGTTTTACGACGGAAAATGGATTCCGTTGAAGATTTTTGACGGAAAATGAATTCCGTCAAAAATGGATGAATAAAATAAATGCAAAAGAAATTGATTTTATGAACTTTTTCGATGAAAAATGGATTCCGTCGAAGATTTTTACCGGAAAATGAATTCAGTTGTAAATGTATGAATAAAATAAATGCAAAAAAAATTGATTTTATTAATTTTTCGACGAAAAATGGATTCCGTTGAAGATTTTTGACGCAAAATGTATTCCGTCGAAAATGGATGAATAAAATAAATGCAAAATAAATTGATTTTGTGAAGTTTTTCGACGGAAAATGGATTCCGTCGAAGATTTTTGACGGAAAATGAATTCCATCGAAAACGGATGAATAAAATAAATGCAAAAGAAATTGATTTTGTGAAGTTTTTCGATGAAAAATGGATTCCGTCGAAGATTTTTGACGGAAAATGAATTCCGTCGAAAATGGAGGAATAAAATAAATGCAAAAGAAATTGATTTTATGAAGTTTTTCAATGAAAAACGGATTCCGTCGAAGATTTTTGACGCAAAATGTATTCCGTCGAAAATGGAGGAATAAAATAAATGCAAAAGAAATTGATTTTATGAAGTTTTTCGATGAAAAACGGATTCCGTCGAAGATTTTTGACGAAAAATGTATTCCGTCGAAAATGGATGAATAACATAAATGCAAAAGAAATTGATTTTGTGAAGTTTTTCGACGGAAAATGTATTCCGTTGAAGATTTTTGACGAAAAATGTATTCCGTCGAAAACGGATGAATAAAATAAATGCAAAAGAAATTGATTTTGTGAAGTTTTTCGACGGAAAATGGATTCCGTAGAAGATTTTTGACGGAAAACGGATTCCGTCGAAGATTTTTGACGGAAAATAAATTCCATCAAAAACGGATGATTAAAATTAATGCAAAAGAAATTGATTTTGTGAAGTTTTTCAACGGAAAATGGATTCCGTCGAAGATTTTTGACGGAAAATGAATTCCGACGGAAATAGATGAAAAAAATAAATGCAAAAGATATTGATTTTGTGAAGTTTTACGACGGAAAATGGATTCCGTCGAAGATTTTTGACGGAAAATGAATTCCGTCGAAAATGGATGAATAAAATAAATGCAAAAGAAATTGATTTTATGAACTTTTTCGATGAAAAATGGATTCCGTCGAAGATTTTTACCGGAAAATGAATTCAGTTGTAAATGTATGAATAAAATAAATGCAAAAAAAATTGATTTTATTAATTTTTCGACGAAAAATGGATTCCGTTGAAGATTTTTGACGCAAAATGTATTCCGTCGAAAACGGATGAATAAAATAAATGCAAAAGAAATTGATTTTGTGAAGTTTTTCGACGGAAAATGGATTCCGTCGAAGATTTTTGACGGAAAATGAATTCCATCGAAAACGGATGAATAAAATAAATGCAAAAGAAATTGATTTTGTGAAGTTTTTCGATGAAAAATGGATTCCGTCGAAGATTTTTGACGGAAAATGAATTCCGTCGAAAATGGAGGAATAAAATAAATGCAAAAGAAATTGATTTTATGAAGTTTTTCAATGAAAAACGGATTCCGTCGAAGATTTTTGACGCAAAATGTATTCCGTCGAAAATGGAGGAATAAAATAAATGCAAAAGAAATTGATTTTATGAAGTTTTTCGATGAAAAACGGATTCCGTCGAAGATTTTTGACGAAAAATGTATTCCGTCGAAAATGGATGAATAACATAAATGCAAAAGAAATTGATTTTGTGAAGTTTTTCGACGGAAAATGTATTCCGTTGAAGATTTTTGACGAAAAATGTATTCCGTCGAAAACGGATGAATAAAATAAATGCAAAAGAAATTGATTTTGTGAAGTTTTTCGACGGAAAATGGATTCCGTAGAAGATTTTTGACGGAAAACGGATTCCGTCGAAGATTTTTGACGGAAAATAAATTCCATCAAAAACGGATGATTAAAATTAATGCAAAAGAAATTGATTTTGTGAAGTTTTTCAACGGAAAATGGATTCCGTCGAAGATTTTTGACGGAAAATGAATTCCGACGGAAATAGATGAAAAAAATAAATGCAAAAGATATTGATTTGGTGAAGTTTTACGACGGAAAATGGATTCCGTCGAAGATATTGATTTTGTGAAGTTTTACGACGGAAAATGGATTCCGTCGAAGATTTTTGACGGAAAATGAATTCCGTCGAAAATGGATGAATAAAATAAATGCAAAAGAAATTGATTTTATGAACTTTTTCGATGAAAAATGGATTCCGTCGAAGATTTTTACCGGAAAATGAATTCAGCTGTAAATGTATGAATAAAATAAATGCAAAAAAAATTGATTTTATTAATTTTTCGACGAAAAATGGATTCCGTTGAAGATTTTTGACGCAAAATGTATTCCGTCGAAAACGGATGAATAAAATAAATGCAAAATAAATTGATTTTGTGAAGTTTTTCGACGGAAAATGGATTCCGTCGAAGATTTTTGACGGAAAATGAATTCCATCGAAAACGGATGAATAAAATAAATGCAAAAGAAATTGATTTTGTGAAGTTTTTTCGATGAAAAATGGATTCCGTCGAAGATTTTTGACGGAAAATGAATTCCGTCGAAAATGGAGGAATAAAATAAATGCAAAAGAAATTGATTTTATGAAGTTTTTCAATGAAAAACGGATTCCGTCGAAGATTTTTGACGCAAAATGTATTCCGTCGAAAATGGAGGAATAAAATAAATGCAAAAGAAATTGATTTTATGAAGTTTTTCGATGAAAAACGGATTCCGTCGAAGATTTTTGACGAAAAATGTATTCCGTCGAAAATGGATGAATAACATAAATGCAAAAGAAATTGATTTTGTGAAGTTTTTCGACGGAAAATGTATTCCGTTGAAGATTTTTGACGAAAAATGTATTCCGTCGAAAACGGATGAATAAAATAAATGCAAAAGAAATTGATTTTGTGAAGTTTTTCGACGGAAAATGGATTCCGTAGAAGATTTTTGACGGAAAACGGATTCCGTCGAAGATTTTTGACGGAAAATAAATTCCATCAAAAACGGATGATTAAAATTAATGCAAAAGAAATTGATTTTGTGAAGTTTTTCAACGGAAAATGGATTCCGTCGAAGATTTTTGACGGAAAATGAATTCCGACGGAAATAGATGAAAAAAATAAATGCAAAAGATATTGATTTTGTGAAGTTTTACGACGGAAAATGGATTCCGTTGAAGATTTTTGACGGAAAATGAATTCCGTCGAAAATGGATGAATAAAATAAATGCAAAAGAAATTGATTTTATGAACTTTTTCGATGAAAAATGGATTCCGTCGAAGATTTTTACCGGAAAATGAATTCAGCTGTAAATGTATGAATAAAATAAATGCAAAAAAAATTGATTTTATTAATTTTTCGACGAAAAATGGATTCCGTTGAAGATTTTTGACGCAAAATGTATTCCGTCGAAAACGGATGAATAAAATAAATGCAAAATAAATTGATTTTGTGAAGTTTTTCGACGGAAAATGGATTCCGTCGAAGATTTTTGACGGAAAATGAATTCCATCGAAAACGGATGAATAAAATAAATGCAAAAGAAATTGATTTTGTGAAGTTTTTCGATGAAAAATGGATTCCGTCGAAGATTTTTGACGGAAAATGAATTCCGTCGAAAATGGAGGAATAAAATAAATGCAAAAGAAATTGATTTTATGAAGTTTTTCAATGAAAAACGGATTCCGTCGAAGATTTTTGACGCAAAATGTATTCCGTCGAAAATGGAGGAATAAAATAAATGCAAAAGAAATTGATTTTATGAAGTTTTTCGATGAAAAACGGATTCCGTCGAAGATTTTTGACGAAAAATGTATTCCGTCGAAAATGGATGAATAACATAAATGCAAAAGAAATTGATTTTGTGAAGTTTTTCGACGGAAAATGTATTCCGTTGAAGATTTTTGACGAAAAATGTATTCCGTCGAAAACGGATGAATAAAATAAATGCAAAAGAAATTGATTTTGTGAAGTTTTTCGACGGAAAATGGATTCCGTAGAAGATTTTGGACGGAAAATGGATTCCGTCGAAGATTTTTGACGGAAAATAAATTCCATCAAAAACGGATGATTAAAATTAATGCAAAAGAAATTGATTTTGTGAAGTTTTTCAACGGAAAATGGATTCCGTCGAAGATTTTTGACGGAAAATGAATTCCGACGGAAATAGATGAAAAAAATAAATGCAAAAGATATTGATTTTGTGAAGTTTTACGACGGAAAATGGATTCCGTCGAAGATTTTTGACGGAAAATGAATTCCGTCGAAAATGGATGAATAAAATAAATGCAAAAGAAATTGATTTTATGAACTTTTTCGATGAAAAATGGATTCCGTCGAAGATTTTTACCGGAAAATGAATTCAGCTGTAAATGTATGAATAAAATAAATGCAAAAAAATTGATTTTATTAATTTTTCGACGAAAAATGGATTCCGTTGAAGATTTTTGACGCAAAATGTATTCCGTCGAAAATGGATGAATAAAATAAATGCAAAAGAAATTGATTTTGTGAAGTTTTTTGACGGAAAATGAATTCCGTCGAAAATGGATGAATAAAATAAATGCAAAAGAAATTGATTTTATGAAGTTTTTCGATGAAAAATGGATTCCGTCGAAGATTTTTGACGGAAAATGAATTCCGTCGAAAATGGAGGAATAAAATAAATGCAAAAGAAATTGATTTTATGAAGTTTTTCAATGAAAAACGGATTCCGTCGAAGATTTTTGACGCAAAATGTATTCCGTCGAAAATGGAGGAATAAAATAAATGCAAAAGAAATTGATTTTATGAAGTTTTTCGATGAAAAACGGATTCCGTCGAAGATTTTTGACGAAAAATGTATTCCGTCGAAAATGGATGAATAACATAAATGCAAAAGAAATTGATTTTGTGAAGTTTTTCGACGGAAAATGTATTCCGTTGAAGATTTTTGACGAAAAATGTATTCCGTCGAAAACGGATGAATAAAATAAATGCAAAAGAAATTGATTTTGTGAAGTTTTTCGACGGAAAATGGATTCCGTAGAAGATTTTTGACGGAAAACGGATTCCGTCGAAGATTTTTGACGGAAAATAAATTCCATCAAAAACGGATGATTAAAATTAATGCAAAAGAAATTGATTTTGTGAAGTTTTTCAACGGAAAATGGATTCCGTCGAAGATTTTTGACGGAAAATGAATTCCGACGGAAATAGATGAAAAAAATAAATGCAAAAGATATTGATTTTGTGAAGTTTTACGACGGAAAATGGATTCCGTTGAAGATTTTTGACGGAAAATGAATTCCGTCGAAAATGGATGAATAAAATAAATGCAAAAGAAATTGATTTTATGAACTTTTTCGATGAAAAATGGATTCCGTCGAAGATTTTTACCGGAAAATGAATTCAGTTGTAAATGTATGAATAAAATAAATGCAAAAAAAATTGATTTTATTAATTTTTCGACGAAAAATGGATTCCGTTGAAGATTTTTGACGCAAAATGTATTCCGTCGAAAACGGATGAATAAAATAAATGCAAAAGAAATTGATTTTGTGAAGTTTTTTCGACGGAAAATGGATTCCGTCGAAGATTTTTGACGGAAAATGAATTCCATCGAAAACGGATGAATAAAATAAATGCAAAAGAAATTGATTTTGTGAAGTTTTTCGATGAAAAATGGATTCCGTCGAAGATTTTTGACGGAAAATGAATTCCGTCGAAAATGGAGGAATAAAATAAATGCAAAAGAAATTGATTTTATGAAGTTTTTCAATGAAAAACGGATTCCGTCGAAGATTTTTGACGCAAAATGTATTCCGTCGAAAATGGAGGAATAAAATAAATGCAAAAGAAATTGATTTTATGAAGTTTTTCGATGAAAAACGGATTCCGTCGAAGATTTTTGACGAAAAATATATTCCGTCGAAAATGGATGAATAACATAAATGCAAAAGAAATTGATTTTGTGAAGTTTTTCGACGGAAAATGGATTCCGTCGAAAATGGAGGAATAAAATAAATGCAAAAGAAATTGATTTTATGAAGTTTTTCGATGAAAAATGGATTCCGTCGCAGATTTTTGACGGAAAATGAATTCCGTCGAAAATGGAGGAAGAAAATAAATGCAAAAGAAATTGATTTTATGAAGTTTTTCAATGAAAAACGGATTCCGTCGAAAATGGAGGAATAAAATAAATGCAAAAGAAATTGATTTTATGAAGTTTTTCGATGAAAAACGGATTCCGTCGAATATTTTTGACGAAAAATGTATTCTGTCGAAAATGGATGAATAACATAAATGCAAAAGAAATTGATTTTGTGAAGTTTTTCGACGGAAAATGTATTCCGTTGAAGATTTTTGACGAAAAATGTATTAAGTCGAAAACGGATGAATAAAATAAATGCAAAAGAAATTGATTTTGTGAAGTTTTTCGACGGAAAATGGATTCCGTAGAAGATTTTTGACGGAAAATGGATTCCGTCGAAGATTTTGGACGGAAAATGAATTCCCTCGAAAACGGATGAATAAAATAAATACAAAATAAATTGATTTTGTGAAGTTTTTCGACGGAAAATGGATTCCGTCGAAGATTTTTGACGGAAAATAAATTCCGTCGAAAATAGATGAATAAAATAAATGCTAAAGAAATTGATTTTGTGAAGTTTTTCGACGGAAAATGGATTCCGTTGAAGATTTTTGACGGAAAATGAATTCCTTCGAAAATGGATGAATAAAATAAATGCAAAAGAAATTGATTTTGTGAAGTTTTTCGACGGAAAATAGAATCCGTCGAAGATTTTTGACGGAAAAAGGATTCCGTCGAAAAATGGATGAATAAAATAAATGTAAAAGAAATTGATTTTATGAAGTTTTTCGACGAAAAATGGATTCCGGTTAAGATTTTTGACGAAAAATGTATTCCGTCGAAAACGGATGAATAAAATAAATGCAAAAGAAATTGATTTTGTGAAGATTTTTGACGGAAAAGAATTCCGTTGAAAATGGCTGAATAAAATAAATGCAAAAGAAATTGATTTTGTGATGTTTTTCGATGAAAAACGGATTCCGTCGAAGATTTTTGACGAAAAATGTATTCCGTCGAAAATGGATGAATAACATAAATGCAAAAGAAATTGATTTTGTGAAGTTTTTCGACGGAAAATGGATTCCGTCGAAAATGGAGGAATAAAATAAATGCAAAAGAAATTGATTTTGTGAAGTTTTTCGATGAAAAATGGATTCCGTCGAAGATTTTTGACGGAAAATGAATTCCGTCGAAAATGGAGGAATAAAATAAATGCAAAAGAAATTGATTTTATGAAGTTTTTCAATGAAAAACGGATTCCGTCGAAGATTTTTGACGAAAAATGTATTCCGTCGAAAATGGATGAATAAAATAAATGCAAAAGAAATTGATTTTGTGAAGTTTTTCGACGGAAAATGGATTCCGTAGAATATTTTTGACGGAAAATGGATTCCGTCGAAGATTTTTGACGGAAAATAAATTCCATCAAAAACGGATGATTAAAATAAATGCAAAAGAAATTGATTTTGTGAAGTTTTTCAACGGAAAATGAATTCTGTCGGAAATAGATGAATAAAATAAATGCAAAAGAAATTGATCTTGTGAAGTTTTACGACGAAAAATGGATTTCGTCGAAGATTTTTGACGGAAAATGAATTCCGTCGAAAATGATGAATAAAATAAATGCAAAAGAAATTGATTTTGTGAAGTTTTTCGACGGAAAATAGATTCTGTCGAAGATTTTTCACGGAAAGTGAATTCCGTTGAAAATGGATGAATAAAATAAATGCAAAAGAAATTGATTTTATGAAGTTTTTCGACGAAAAATGGACTCCGTCGAAGATTTTTGAAAGAAAATGAATTCCGTCGAAAATGGATGAATAAAATAAATGCAAAAGAAATTGATTTTGTGAAGTTTTTGGACGGAATACAAATTCCGTCCAAAATGGATGAATAAAATAAATGCAAAAGAAATTGATTTTATGAAGTTTTTTGACGAAAATGGATTCCGTCGAAGATTTTTGATGAAAAATGTGTTCCGTCGAAAACGGATGAATAAAAATAAATGCAAAAGAAATTGATTTTGTGAAGTTTTTCGACGGAAAAAGAATTTCGTCGAAAACGGAATAATAAAATAAATGCAAAAGAAATTGATTTTTTGAAGTTTTTCGACGGAAAATGGATTCCGTAGAAGATTTTTGATGGAAAATGGATTCCGTCGAAGATTTTTGACGGAAAATGAATTCCATCGAAAACGGATGAATACAATAAATGCAAAAGAAATTGACTTTATGAAGTTTTTCGACGAAAAATGGATTTCGTCGAAGATTTTTGACGAAAAATGTTTTCCGTCGAAAACGGACTAATAAAATAAATGCAAAAGAAATTGATTTTGTGAAGATTTTTGACGGAAAACGAATTCCGTCGTAAACGGATGAATAAAATAAATGCAAAAGAAATTGATTTTGTGAAGTTTTTCGATGGAAAATGGATTCCGTCGAAGATTTTTGAAAGAAAATGAATTCCGTCGAAAATGGATGAATAAAATAAATGCAAAAGAAATTGATTTTATGAAGTTTTTCGACGAAAAATGGATTCCGTCGAAGATTTTGGACGAAAAATGTATTCCGTCGAAAACGGATGAATAAAATAAATGCACAAGAAATTGATTTTGAGAAGTTTTTCGATGGAAAATCGATTCCGTAGAAGATTTTTGACGGAAAATGGATTCCGTCGAAGATTTTTGACGGAAAATGAATTCCCTCGAAAACGGATGAATAAAATAAATACAAAATAAATTGATTTTGTGAAGTTTTTCGACGGAAAATGGATTCCGTCGAAGATTTTTAACGGAAAATAAATTACGTCGAAAATAGATGAATAAAATAAATGCTAAAGAAATTGATTTTGTGAAGTTTTTCGACGGAAAATGGATTCCGTTGAAGATTTTTGACGAAAAATGAATTTCGTCGAAAATGGATGAATAAAATAAATGCAAAAGAAATTGATTTTGTGAAGTTTTTCGATGAAAAACGGATTCCGTCGAAGATTTTTGACGAAAAATGTATTCCGTCGAAAATGGATGAATAACATAAATGCAAAAGAAATTGATTTTGTGAAGTTTTTCGACGGAAAATGGATTCCGTCGAAAATGGAGGAATAAAATAAATGCAAAAGAAATTGATTTTATGAAGTTTTTCGATGAAAAATGGATTCCGTCGAAGATTTTTGACGGAAAATGAATTCCGTCGAAAATGGAGGAATAAAATAAATGCAAAAGAAATTGATTTTATGAAGTTTTTCAATGAAAAACGGATTTCGACGAAGATTTTTGACGCAAAATGTATTCCGTCGAAAATGGATGAATAAAATAAATGCAAAAGAAATTGATTTTGTGAAGTTTTTCGACAGAAAATGGATTCCGTAGAATATTTTTGACGGAAAATGGATTCCGTCGAAGATTTTGGACGGAAAATAAATTCCATCAAAAACGGATGATTAAAATAAATGCAAAAGAAATTGATTTTGTGAAGTTTTTCAACGGAAAATGGATTCCGTCGAAGAATTTTGACGGAAAATGAATTCCATCGAAAACGGATGAATAAAGTAAATGCAAAAGAAATTGATTTTGTGAAGTTTTTCGACGGAAAATGGATTCCGTCGAAGATTTTTGTCGGAAAATGAATTCCGTCGAAAATGGATGAATAAAATAAATGCAAAAGAAAATTGATTTTGTGAAGTTTTTGGACGGAATACAAATTCCGTCCAAAATGGATGAATAAAATAAATGCAAATGAAATTGATTTTATGAAGTTTTTTGACGAAAATGGATTCCGTCGAAGATTTTTGATGAAAAATGTGTTCCGTCGAAAACGGATGAATAAAAATAAATGCAAAAGAAATTGATTTTGGGAAGTTTTTCGATGGAAAAAGAATTTCGTCGAAAACGGAATAATAAAATAAATGCAAAAGAAATTGATTTTTTGAAGTTTTTCGACTGAAAATGGATTCCGTAGAAGATTTTTGATGGAAAATGGATTCCGTCGAAGATTTTTGACGGAAAATGTATTCCATCGAAAACGGATGAATACAATAAATGCAAAAGAAATTGACTTTATGAAGTTTTTCGACGAAAAATGGATTTCGTCGAAGATTTTTGACGAAAAATGTTTTCCTTCGAAAACGGACTAATAAAATAAATGCAAAAGAAATTGATTTTGTGAAGATTTTTCACGGAAAACGAATTCCGTCGTAAACAGATGAATAAAATAAATGCAAAAGAAATTGATTTTGTGAAGTTTTTCGATGGAAAATGGATTCCGTCGAAGATTTTTGAAAGAAAATGAATTCCGTCGAAAATGGATGAATAAAATAAATGCAAAAGAAATTGATTTTATGAAGTTTTTCGACGAAAAATGGATTCCGTCGAAGATTTTTGACGAAAAATGTATTCCGTCGAAAACGGATGAATAAAATAAATGCAAAAGAAATTGATTTTGAGAAGTTTTTCGATGGAAAATCGATTCCGTAGAAGATTTTTGACGGAAAATGGATTCCGTCGAAGATTTTTGACGGAAAATGAATTCCCTCGAAAACGGATGAATAAAATAAATACAAAATAAATTGATTTTGTGAAGTTTTTCGACGGAAAATGGATTCCGTCGAAGATTTTTAACGGAAAATAAATTACGTCGAAAATAGAAGAATAAAATAAATGCTAAAGAAATTGATTTTGTGAAGTTTTTCGACGGAAAATGGATTCCGTTGAAGATTTTTGACGAAAAATGAATTTCGTCGAAAATGGATGAATAAAATAAATGCAAAAGAAATTGATTTTGTGAAGTTTTTCGATGAAAAACGGATTCCGTCGAAGATTTTTGACGAAAAATGTATTCCGTCGAAAATGGATGAATAACATAAATGCAAAAGAAATTGATTTTGTGAAGTTTTTCGACGGAAAATGGATTCCGTCGAAAATGGAGGAATAAAATAAATGCAAAAGAAATTGATTTTATGAAGTTTTTCGATGAAAAATGGATTCCGTCGAAGATTTTTGACGGAAAATGAATTCCGTCGAAAATGGAGGAATAAAATAAATGCAAAAGAAATTGATTTTATGAAGTTTTTCAATGAAAAACGGATTTCGACGAAGATTTTTGACGCAAAATGTATTCCGTCGAAAATGGATGAATAAAATAAATGCAAAAGAAATTGATTTTGTGAAGTTTTTCGACGGAAAATGGATTCCGTAGAATATTTTTGACGGAAAATGGATTCCGTCGAAGATTTTTGACGGAAAATAAATTCCATCAAAAACGGATGATTAAAATAAATGCAAAAGAAATTGATTTTGTGAAGTTTTTCAACGGAAAATGGATTCCGTCGAAGAATTTTGACGGAAAATGAATTCCATCGAAAACGGATGAATAAAGTAAATGCAAAAGAAATTGATTTTGTGAAGTTTTTCGACGGAAAATGGATTCCGTCGAAGATTTTTGTCGGAAAATGAATTCCGTCGAAAATGGATGAATAAAATAAATGCAAAAGAAAATTGATTTTGTGAAGTTTTTGGACGGAATACAAATTCCGTCCAAAATTGATGAATAAAATAAATGCAAAAGAAATTGATTTTATGAAGTTTTTTTGACGAAAATGGATTCCGTCGAAGATTTTTGATGAAAAATGTGTTCCGTCGAAAACGGATGAATAAAAATAAATGCAAAAGAAATTGATTTTGTGAAGTTTTTCGACGGAAAAAGAATTTCGTCGAAAACGGAATAATAAAATAAATGCAAAAGAAATTGATTTTTTGAAGTTTTTCGACGGAAAATGGATTCCGTAGAAGATTTTTGATGGAAAATGGATTCCGTCGAAGATTTTTGACGGAAAATGAATTCCATCGAAAACGGATGAATACAATAAATGCAAAAGAAATTGACTTTATGAAGTTTTTCGACGAAAAATGGATTTCGTCGAAGATTTTGGACGAAAAATGTTTTCCTTCGAAAACGGACTAATAAAATAAATGCAAAAGAATTTGATTTTGTGAAGATTTTTGACGGAAAACGAATTCCGTCGTAAACGGATGAATAAAATAAATGCAAAAGAAATTGATTTTGTGAAGTTTTTCGATGGAAAATGGATTCCGTCGAAGATTTTTGAAAGAAAATGAATTCCGTCGAAAATGGATGAATAAAATAAATGCAAAAGAAATTGATTTTATGAAGTTTTTCGACGAAAAATGGATTCCGTCGAAGATTTTTGACGAAAAATGGATTCCGTCGAAGATTTTTGACGGAAAATGAATTCCCTCGAAAACGGATGAATAAAATAAATACAAAATAAATTGATTTTGTGAAGTTTTTCGACGGAAAATGGATTCCGTCGAAGATTTTTGACGGAAAATAAATTCCGTCGAAAATAGATGAATAAAATAAATGCTAAAGAAATTGATTTTGTGAAGTTTTTCGACGGAAAATGGATTCCGTCGAAGATTTTTGACGGAAAATGAATTCCTTCGAAAATGGATGAATAAAATAAATGCAAAAGAAATTGATTTTGTGAAGTTTTTCGACGGAAAATAGATTCCGTCGAAGATTTTTGACGGAAAAAGGATTCCGTCGAAAAATGGATGAATAAAATAAATGTAAAAGAAATTGATTTTATGAAGTTTTTCGACGAAAAATGGATTCCGTTAAGATTTTTGACGAAAAATGTATTCCGTCGAAAACGGATGAATAAAATAAATGCAAAAGAAATTGATTTTGTGAAGATTTTTGACGGAAAATGAATTCCGTTGAAAATGGCTGAATAAAATAAATGCAAAAGAAATTGATTTTGTGATGTTTTTCGATGAAAAACGGATTCCGTCGAAGATTTTTGACGAAAAATGTATTCCGTCGAAAATGGATGAATAACATAAATGCAAAAGAAATTGATTTTGTGAAGTTTTTCGACGGAAAATGGATTCCGTCGAAAATGGAGGAATAAAATAAATGCAAAAGAAATTGATTTTATGAAGTTTTTCGATGAAAAATGGATTCCGTCGAAGATTTTTGACGGAAAATGAATTCCGTCGAAAATGGAGGAATAAAATAAATGCAAAAGAAATTGATTTTATGAAGTTTTTCAATGAAAAACGGATTCCGTCGAAGATTTTTGACGAAAAATGTATTCCGTCGAAAATGGATGAATAAAATAAATGCAAAAGAAATTGATTTTGTGAAGTTTTTCGACGGAAAATGGATTCCGTAAATATTTTTGACGGAAAATGGATTCCGTCGAAGATTTTTGACGGAAAATAAATTCCATCAAAAACGGATGATTAAAATAAATGCAAAAGAAATTGATTTTGTGAAGTTTTTCAACGGAAAATGAATTCTGTCGGAAATAGATGAATAAAATAAATGCAAAAGAAATTGATTTTGTGAAGTTTTACGACGAAAAATGGATTTCGTCGAAGATTTTTGACGGAAAATGAATTCCGTCGAAAATGATGAATAAAATAAATGCAAAAGAAATTGATTTTGTGAAGTTTTTCGACGGAAAATAGATTCTGTCGAAGATTTTTCAAGGAAAGTGAATTCCGTTGAAAATGGATGAATAAAATAAATTCAAAAGAAATTGATTTTATGAAGTTTTTCGACGAAAAATGGATTCCGTCGAAGATTTTTGAAAGAAAATGAATTCCGTCGAAAATGGAAGAATAAAATAAATGCAAAAGAAATTGATTTTGTGAAGTTTTTGGACGGAATACAAATTCCGTCCAAAATGGATGAATAAAATAAATGCAAAAGAAATTGATTTTATGAAGTTTTTTGACGAAAATGGATTCCGTCGAAGATTTTTGATGAAAAATGTGTTCCGTCGAAAACGGATGAATAAAAATAAATGCAAAAGAAATTGATTTTGTGAAGTTTTTCGACGGAAAAAGAATTTCGTCGAAAACGGAATAATAAAATAAATGCAAAAGAAATTGATTTTTTGAAGTTTTTCGACGGAAAATGGATTCCGTAGAAGATTTTTGATGGAAAATGGATTCCGTCGAAGATTTTTGACGGAAAATGAATTCCATCGAAAACGGATGAATACAATAAATGCAAAAGAAATTGACTTTATGAAGTTTTTCGACGAAAAATGGATTTCGTCGAAGATTTTTGACGAAAAATGTTTTCCGTCGAAAACGGACTAATAAAATAAATGCAAAAGAAATTGATTTTGTGAAGATTTTTGACGGAAAACGAATTCCGTCGTAAACGGATGAATAAAATAAATGCAAAAGAAATTGATTTTGTGAAGTTTTTCGATGGAAAATGGATTCCGTCGAAGATTTTTGAAAGAAAATGAATTCCGTCGAAAATGGATGAATAAAATAAATGCAAAAGAAATTGATTTTATGAAGTTTTTCGACGAAAAATGGATTCCGTCGAAGATTTTGGACGAAAAATGAATTCCGTCGAAAATGGATGAATAAAATAAATGCAAAAGAAATTGATTTTGAGAAGTTTTTCGATGGAAAATCGATTCCGTAGAAGATTTTTGACGGAAAATGGATTCCGTCGAAGATTTTTGACGGAAAATGAATTCCCTCGAAAACGGATGAATAAAATAAATACAAAATAAATTGATTTTGTGAAGTTTTTCGACGGAAAATGGATTCCGTCGAAGATTTTTAACGGAAAATAAATTACGTCGAAAATAGATGAATAAAATAAATGCTAAAGAAATTGATTTTGTGAAGTTTTTCGACGGAAAATGGATTCCGTTGAAGATTTTTGACGAAAAATGAATTTCGTCGAAAATGGATGAATAAAATAAATGCAAAAGAAATTGATTTTGTGAAGTTTTTCGATGAAAAACGGATTCCGTCGAAGATTTTTGACGAAAAATGTATTCCGTCGAAAATGGATGAATAACATAAATGCAAAAGAAATTGATTTTGTGAAGTTTTTCGACGGAAAATGGATTCCGTCGAAAATGGAGGAATAAAATAAATGCAAAAGAAATTGATTTTATGAAGTTTTTCGATGAAAAATGGATTCCGTCGAAGATTTTTGACGGAAAATGAATTCCGTCGAAAATGGAGGAATAAAATAAATGCAAAAGAAATTGATTTTATGAAGTTTTTCAATGAAAAACGGATTTCGACGAAGATTTTTGACGCAAAATGTATTCCGTCGAAAATGGATGAATAAAATAAATGCAAAAGAAATTGATTTTGTGAAGTTTTTCGACGGAAAATGGATTCCGTAGAATATTTTTGACGGAAAATGGATTCCGTCGAAGATTTTTGACGGAAAATAAATTCCATCAAAAACGGATGATTAAAATAAATGCAAAAGAAATTGATTTTGTGAAGTTTTTCAACGGAAAATGGATTCCGTCGAAGAATTTTGACGGAAAATGAATTCCATCGAAAACGGATGAATAAAGTAAATGCAAAAGAAATTGATTTTGTGAAGTTTTTCGACGGAAAATGGATTCCGTCGAAGATTTTTGTCGGAAAATGAATTCCGTCGAAAATGGATGAATAAAATAAATGCAAAAGAAAATTGATTTTGTGAAGTTTTTGGACGGAATACAAATTCCGTCCAAAATGGATGAATAAAATAAATGCAAATGAAATTGATTTTATGAAGTTTTTTGACGAAAATGGATTCCGTCGAAGATTTTTGATGAAAAATGTGTTCCGTCGAAAACGGATGAATAAAAATAAATGCAAAAGAAATTGATTTTGTGAAGTTTTTCGATGGAAAAAGAATTTCGTCGAAAACGGAATAATAAAATAAATGCAAAAGAAATTGATTTTTTGAAGTTTTTCGACGGAAAATGGATTCCGTAGAAGATTTTTGATGGAAAATGGATTCCGTCGAAGATTTTTGACGGAAAATGAATTCCATCGAAAACGGATGAATACAATAAATGCAAAAGAAATTGACTTTATGAAGTTTTTCGACGAAAAATGGATTTCGTCGAAGATTTTTGACGAAAAATGTTTTCCTTCGAAAACGGACTAATAAAATAAATGCAAAAGAAATTGATTTTGTGAAGATTTTTCACGGAAAACGAATTCCGTCGTAAACAGATGAATAAAATAAATGCAAAAGAAATTGATTTTGTGAAGTTTTTCGATGGAAAATGGATTCCGTCGAAGATTTTTGAAAGAAAATGAATTCCGTCGAAAATGGATGAATAAAATAAATGCAAAAGAAATTGATTTTATGAAGTTTTTCGACGAAAAATGGATTCCGTCGAAGATTTTTGACGAAAAATGTATTCCGTCGAAAACGGATGAATAAAATAAATGCAAAAGAAATTGATTTTGAGAAGTTTTTCGATGGAAAATCGATTCCGTAGAAGATTTTTGACGGAAAATGGATTCCGTCGAAGATTTTTGACGGAAAATGAATTCCCTCGAAAACGGATGAATAAAATAAATACAAAATAAATTGATTTTGTGAAGTTTTTCGACGGAAAATGGATTCCGTCGAAGATTTTTAACGGAAAATAAATTACGTCGAAAATAGAAGAATAAAATAAATGCTAAAGAAATTGATTTTGTGAAGTTTTTCGACGGAAAATGGATTCCGTTGAAGATTTTTGACGAAAAATGAATTTCGTCGAAAATGGATGAATAAAATAAATGCAAAAGAAATTGATTTTGTGAAGTTTTTCGATGAAAAACGGATTCCGTCGAAGATTTTTGACGAAAAATGTATTCCGTCGAAAATGGATGAATAACATAAATGCAAAAGAAATTGATTTTGTGAAGTTTTTCGACGAAAAATGGATTCCGTCGAAGATTTTTGACGCAAAATGTATTCCGTCGAAAATGGATGAATAAAATAAATGCAAAAGAAATTGATTTTGTGAAGTTTTTCGACGGAAAATGGATTCCGGAAATTTTTGACGGAAAATGGATTCCGTCGAAGAACGGAAAATAAATTCCATCAAAAACGGATGATTAAAATAAATGCAAAAGAAATTGATTTTGTGAAGATTTTTGACGAAAAATGGATTCCGTCGAAGATTTTTGACGGAAAATGAATTCCATCGAAAATGGATGAATAAAATAAATGCAAAAGAGATTGATTTTGTGAATTTTTTCGACGGAAAATAGATTTCGTCGAAGATTTTTGTCGGAAAATGAATTCCGTCGAAAATGGATGAATAAAATAAATGCAAAAGAAAATTGATTTTGTGAAGTTTTAAGTTCTAATAGTAAATCCCGTCCAAAATGGATGAATAAAATAAATGCAAATGAAATTGATTTTATGAAGTTTTTTGACGAAAATGGATTCCGTCGAAGATTTTTGATGAAAAATGTGTTCCGTCGA
>JAVKPL010003177.1:0-19466 GCA_032173675.1 Gastrolobium villosum
ACTTCTTTGTTATGTTTGTTGCTCAACTAGTACGTATTGTTGTGAAGATTCTTCCTAAAAATTTAATTGATGATGTCAAAGAGGTAAGGACGCCTCAAAGGAGGCATACTCCTAGAAGAAGAAGGCAAGAAGAAAGGAAGGGGTAAAATTCTTTGATACAAGTTGGAAGAGACTTCCAAGAGCTGAAGTTTGACAAGACACCGAGACTCTATCTCTCGGAAAAATCAAAGCTTCAAAGAGTTCTTAACATGGATCCATGGTTTGGATCAAATCTGGGAATGGTGGTCCCATACACCAAGGCAACCAGTACCACCAGACCCTTCATTTGCTGAGTCATCCCACACTGCTGAGGGGGATGACATGGAGGGCTGAGTCTTATCTCCTTGCTGATGGAGATCTTGTATATTAGTTTATTTTTCTGTTTCGTATTTTTAAGTTATTTTGTGTTGGTATATTTTTCTCTGATGTTTTAATGTGTGCATTATAGTTTCTTCTATATGCCACTATTTGTTCTATTGTGCAGGATTTTCTTCCTTCTTGGGGTTTAATTATTGCTGAGGACAGCAATGCTCTAAATCTGGGAATGGTTGGCTTGCACCTTAGAACTGCAATTCTTCTATCAGGGGAGATATTCTAACTCTTTTAATTTTCTTAGTTATTTTGTGTGCTATAAAAAGAAAAAAAAGAAAAGAAAGAAGAAAGTGTGTTATCCCAGGTTTAAATGTGCTCATCTTGTTAATGTACATGATTGAATTTTAAGAAATATATTGTATGACTTTCTGGCATAACATTGCATAGGCATAATTGGATTGCATGATTGCTCGTTTGTATGAGTTAAGATTGTGAATTCTGATAATGTCTGAAGTCAATTTTCTTGAGTCTGCATTGATACCATAGCTGTGAGGTTTTGAGCCTAAACACTGAAACTTTTGTTGAGAGGCCTCACTGTTGTAATACTCTAGAACTTGATTTGTTTCTCTATTATGCATGCATTGATTGATATGATAAAGGCATTTTGTTCTTATTTGCTATTGGCCAAAATAACCCACCTGTATGAGATTTTCCCTTGCTAGCCCTTTGAGCCTGAACTTAATTCTTGATAAATGACCTGTGGCCTGATTGATGGCTTAGCCTATATCCATTTTTCGTGACATACCTTGATTGAGATTGAATCATTGAATGTGTTGAAAATAAAATAAACAAATTGAGGTAAGCTCCACAATGGTAAAGTAATTAAGGGATTAAAAAAAAAAGTCATCTATGCCCTTAAAAAAAAAAAAAAAAAAAGAGAGAAAGGGCAAAATGAAAAAGAGAAAAAGAAAAAGAAAGCAAGAAAAAGGAAAATAGAAAAAGGTGGTTAAAATGAATTAATTCCCGAAATTCTGTGGGAATGTTAGTGGAGCAAAACAATCAATCTCTTGGTTGTTTGAGCTACTATCCAAATTTTCCTACCTATTACCCCGACCAAGTTACAACCTGTGAAGTCCTTTTGATCAATTGATGCATGTGTCTGATTTTTCAATTTTAAGTATTTTTGAGAATATAATCAAGCATATGGTAGTGTTATAGCTTTGAGTAATTGAGTGCTCATGATACCCTTAAACACTGAGTGCTGAGTGAACATTATTTATCTGTGTGAGGGGTAATCAATGTAGACTTATATATTTAAGAAGCTGATGGCATTATTGGAAGTTCATGATATTGAGTCAGGCATGCATGGCATATTGTATCTGATAGTGTCTATGATTGTTATGTTGGATTAAGTGAATGTTTCCTGGATTAAGTCTTTTACATTGCTGGGGACAGCAACGTTTAAATCTGGGAATGGTTTGATGTGCCTCTGGCAAGTGTGATTTTTCTGTGTTAAAATTGACAAGAATTGAGTCATAAGAGAGCAATTTAAATACATATTTGCTAATTATGTTGATTATTTGTATGTCAATAATATGCACATTTTATTTGTGTTTTTACAGGAAAAAGAAGTGAAATTTTGAATTCAAAATTTGAATTCAAAACTGGTTTTAATTAAATTCTTACGTTACGTAATAAGTTTTAATTTAATTCTTCAGTTACGTAATAAGTTTTAATTAAATCTTCAGTTATACGTTTCACGACATTTTCGGGAAAGAATTATTGTGCTATGCGAAGAAAAAAAGAGTCTTGTAAATAGAGCTCTTCACAAAACCCGAAGGTGGAACTCAGAAATTGGGAGGCAGATCTAGACACTTTGAGAGGAACATCACAAGGATCAGCATTTAAAGCTCATTACATCACATTTCAAACTATCCTCAATTAGCGCTGAAGCAATTAAGGAAAGAATCTGCAATCAAAGCGCTGAGTCAAAGCACAGCTGGCACTGCAGCAAATAAAGATAGGATGCATTGTCAGCATTACATCACGCTGAAGTGTCATCCTTATCTATACACGCAACATCACATGGACCACGCCCAGAAACTCAAGTATAAAAAGGGTGGTCCTCCACCATTCCATTCATTCAGATCTGGACCGGGAGAAGAAAGAGGCAGCTGTGGAGTTCTTCGCGTTCTTCGTTCTTCATCTTCATCTTATTTTTCTTTCTCTTTTATTTTTAGTTTATGTTGAATTTTAGATCAGCGATCAGTATGTTGATCGGCTAGATCTTTTTATTGTAGTCAGGGTCACGATCCATATGTGAACCTTTGATACGAAGGATTGATTTGTGATTTTTGGTTTATATAATTATCTTTATTTTTACTCTGTGCGAATTTTATATTCCCTTTGTTAGAGTTGATCAATCTGATAGTTGGGGATATTCTGAGGATCAAAATCCTAGATAGGAATATTGGGGTTTTGATCTCGAAAGGGGGTAAGATAACAATCTATATGCGTGCTAGGAATAGACGTGTATACGATTGCAGATGCTTAAATTATTGCGCCCATTGCTTGATCCCATGAGAAACATTGCAAGGAATTGGGGTTTCTCATGGGATTAAAGGGTTAACCCTGCAAGGAATTGAGGGTTAGCTATTAAATCTTTTAGATGATAATTTATCTGAGTAATTATATAAATAATTATTGTAAATCAATCCGGAGTAAAAAGCGGGGATCATTTGGTGAATGAACCCTGGCTACAATGCTTTTCTCATATCCTTTTTACAAATCATTTCTCATTTTTATTGTTTTATTTAACAAACCAAAAATACAAAAATAAGTCTTTTGTTTTCAGAATTCAATTTTACCCAATTTGACACTATTTGTCAAAATCCTATTTGAAAACTTCCATTCTTTAAGAAAAAGTTTAATTGATATTAGATCCCAATCCCTGTGGAGACGAACTTTTCTTATCACTTTATTACTTGTGCGATCGGTATACTTGCCGGAGAGCATCAGTATATCCCCAAAATGATTTTGGAAGTTGAGTCTCACTCGTCATAGACCTGACCATGTCTAACAAGGTCCTGTTTCTCCTTTTGGAGACACCATTTTGATATGGTGTGTAAGGTGCAGTAAACTGCGAGAGAATTCCATTTTCTCTCAAATAATCCTGAAACTCATGGCTCAGATATTCACCACCACGATCTGATCGTAATGACTTAATCATCTTGCCACGCTGTTTCAATACTCCATTAGTAAAGGTAATGAAATAGAAGTATCCTCCTCTAGCCTCTATAGACATTGGGCCACAAACATCAGAGTGAATGAGTTCTAATAACTCACTAGCCCTATGACTCTCAAGCCCTTTGGGCTTTTGACGAATCATTTTCCCAGCTAGACAAGATTCACATTGTCCATAGGATTCCAAATCCTTGGAATCTAGGTATCCATCTCTATGCATCCTAGACAATCTTGTTTCATTTATGTGCCCTAGTCTATAGTGCCAAAGATAGGATTGATTATCTATCCTAGGTCGTTTCACATCTACATTGAGCAGTTAAGTTCCCATTTCCAAAATGAAAGTAAACTGGCCTTGAAGGCCGAAGCATATGAGAGGGAAAAACAAAACTTTTTCCTTGCGGAAACACACATGCATACAATTCTTCATGTTTTAAGACAGCATGATGTTACCTTATTTATGATCTAATCGCCAGGGAGATCACTGTCATGTTTGAAGGGTTCAAACCCTCTAACGTTGATCCACACCACCCACGTCAAGATGCAAGAACTCCTTCTTGAAAGCCACCAGATGACCACCACAGAGAGGCTTGCTATGCGCTCAATAGGTGAAGATGGAGGCTAGGTTTATGTGTTTAGAAGAGTGAAGTCTTCAGCATGAAAGCTTCACAAGAGTGGTGCAAGGAGTGAGTAGAATTAGCTAGGTTTCTTGTGAAAAAACGCTTAGAAGAATTCTCCCCTTGTGCGCATAAGAGTGTGTTAGGAGAGAATGAGAGGATTTTCAAAACTTAAAAATCACACCAAGTTTGCGCACTTTGATGAGGAAATAAAGGAGTTGTTGCAATTCAAAATTGCCAACAACCTCCCATTTGAATCCTTATGAGATTAGGTCCTTATCCAATTAAGATTCTGACCTAATGGTCATCACATGACCATTCAAACTGTGCGCCACATTCAGTCCCAAAAGGGGTCCAGATACGTTGAGTAGTTGCATTCAAATTTGATCCAACTCACTCACTGATTCTCTCAACCAACCAAATCTGAATTGGAGCACATTTAGTTGACAAGATGACACTCATCTCCAACCAAAATGGCGTACCATATCCCTTTTGGATGAGATCAAATATCTTCTCTTGATGCAGGGGATTTGTTCCAACAAGATCTCATCTTATCCTTTTGTTATGAAACAACTTTTCATAGCCAATTCAAATTCGAATTCAAACACTTGAATTCAAACGTTCAAACATTTAAACTCAAATTTCAAAATCCAATTTCAAAATTTAAATTTCAAATTCAAAATTCGAATTTTAAGATTCAAATTCCAAATTCAAATTTCAAAATTCAAAATTGAAATTCAAAATTCAAAATTCAAATGTTTGATAATTAATTTAACTAATTAAATTAATTAGTAATGTCTTGGACCATCCAAGCCCATTACATGGTCCATGCGCCCTCTTCCCTTTAGGTGGGCTTCCAAACAGCTTCTTGGGTTAACAACCATTATTAGGCCCAATACCTTTAAAGCTAGATCATCATGACTGTACGGTGTTAGTGTGTGACCCATTAGGTCCAACATAGCCTCTGACATAAATGAGCTCGGTCCCAACAAGCCTACAACCCATTTAATGACAACACAGAGCACTAGCAATACTTTCACTACAAAAAACATGTCGTTTAGCCACATTTATAAATGTGGCAAAATGTAACAAAAAACGTGGCAAAAACAAACTACCACATTTTTGCTGAGTGTGGCTAATCCTGGCGTGGCATTTATTTAGCCACATTTTTCGTCTCATTTTGCTACTGCTGTCATGAGTGTGGTAGCATTATTATGGCCACGGTTTTTGTGACATTAGCCACATTGATAATGTGGCTAATTTGTAGGGAGAGAATAAAAAAAATAATACGTTTTTATTTCTTTTATAATATGTCACTACCCAAATTCTAATTGTTTTTTTTGGTACGTAAATGATCCATAATAGCAATCCATTAATAAAACAATCAAGAAGAAAATACAAATTGCAGGCATCCAAACTAATATACAAAATATTTTAGCAATCAGTGTTTTAAAAAAGACTAATAAGAGATATTTCATATGCTCAATCAGTATTGCTCATTCAAACCAATAGTTGAAACATTCCAAATTAGGTTATCAACAAGGGCTAAAGACAAATACATGAACATTAATCTTGGGGGAAAAATGACAGTATTACAACACAACGTAATACCATAAATGACAGTATATACAATGTAAGCTTATTCACATCAACCTAAGACACCCTAAGCCTCCCCTTTGAGAGCCTTCAATCTTTGCATTAGAGAACACGAAGCAGCACAGAGATCCCAAAAAAGAAATTGCGAGCTCTGGACCCTTTGAAGATCAAACAGATACTTTTCCTCATGAGTTTTGTAAAGCTGTCAAAGATATTAACAGAGTGACTTTGAGAATATTATGGTAAAAAATTAGAATTATCCAACTAACTGAACTAAGTCACAAATATAGGCATTCCTCCAAGCACAAAAGCATGATAATGGCATATATTCATTTATAATAGAAAAAATATAATTAATAAATCTCAGCATTACATCCGTGACCATTTGATCCAAGATTATCTAAGACAATGTGTGATCATTTCTGAGACCAATGAATTTTAATTGATAAATTGGTACCACCATCAATTTGTTAAAAAATATAAACAACATCACAATAAGATGAATGAACGTTACAGATATAAAAATCAATTTAGACCCAGACTACGTATATACCTGTGGTATAGTTAAAGTAAATATATTGGGCAAGAGAAAACCTCCATTTTGAGCCAGGTGTTGCCATTTTCGTTATCATTATTTCTTCCATAACAACAGTTGAGTAGAATACGATTTTCTAGGAACACTGACCTCAACACCTAGAATTGAACCATGTTAGCCAAATGATATCAGAACACAAAATCTACAACATATTAAAAATATTATTCACGAGCCATCATTTCCCAAGTAAAGTAGGGCAAGAGATCAATACTGAGATTATGATCATACAAAATCTGGAAAGAATCAAAAGGTTCAAACACTCGCGAGAGAGAGAGAGAGAGAGAGAGAGAGAGAAGAAGAAGAAGAAGAAGCACCCGGAGACCCATAGGAATAGTAATACGGCAATCACAGGCGCGACTACCCATAAGGTACTCTATATATACAGAAGAACAAGTCAGAATTTGTTAAATTGGTTTTTAATTCATATGAATAGTTTCTTATGAATTAAGAACATAAGAAAATTATATATATACTCATTCAAACAACTATTCATAAGCTCATAGTTGCTTATGAATAGTCCAAATTATAAATATTTGTTTCACATCAAAACTTCAGAATATTTCGGTAGTAAGTTTGTTCCAAAATTAAGAACATAGCAAGTTTCAGAGTAAGAATTAGTAACATAAGATTGCTAAATTTTTCTACTCCTTTTAAAACCAGATACATATGAAAAAGCATGCTCTCATTGAGAAAGCATCATTCTTTTAGTTTAAACTAGAAAAAAAAAAGAAAAAAAAGATATGAAGTTAAATAAAGTTGACCAACGACTAAATCTTTTCTGACTAATGCATTGAATTCTTTGAGGCGTATGTACCCAACATGAGTAGCACCACTGTCTGTTTGTTCCAGCCGATAAAAGACTGGTGTACGTGCAACAAGTTGCCGCTGGACTTCTATTGATTCAACAGGTTCACAGTTGCCATGCTTGACCTGACAGTAGTAATACCAATATTAAACTTGAACATTGAAAAATATAAAAATTAAAACTACAAACAAAGGCTAGTGCAGGTGCCAAACTAACTTGGAATCAAAATCCAAAACCTGAATAGTCACAGATGTTCCATTAGGGCCTTGTAACATGGATGATACTTCAAATGCTGATTTTCCCTTTACCTCCATGTTATTGATAGACAATACTTCATCCCCCTAGCCAAGAAACAGAAAAAATAAACGAACCCTATTATATTATACAAAAGAGTTCTTTGTACACACCCCATTTGATAATACCAGGAGACACAAATAAAAGCAGCAAAGAGTTTATGCTGATAAATGGTAAAGATGGGGAATGGAGGTAGTTTTGAATGGTCAAAAGGACCAAATAAAAATTTGGTCCTTTATAAAAATTTATAAATCATACCATTATAATATTCCCATGTAACAGAGCAAGTACCCACGAGTACAGAGAAAGAAACGAGAGAGAGACAGAGACAGAGACAGAGAGCGTACCTGAATACAGAATGACACCAATCTGCGCACAAAATGAACAAAAGAACTTCAGATCTCCTTAAAATTATTACACATACATGCTACATGTGAACAGTCAAGAGAAAAGCAGTGGACAAAGTGGAATAAAATGGAATGTAGTTACTTAAAATGTCAATTTCTAATGATTGTTTTTAAATGTAAAACCTGATATTTGGAGATTACATTGGATAAAGGACTTCTTTTGGACCTTTTGGGACAAAAACTGAAGATGAAAAGCTACCAATCTTTTCTTTATCAACAGGGCAGAGTATTTAATTTATAAAGTAATTAGACTGGATAGGTGTTAATGAAAAGAAAAGGCATACCAATTGAACTTTTCAGCTTTCTGCCCCGAGGCTGCAGAGAAAAGACTCTCAAGTTCTGACATGTCAAACTCTGGAGCCCCGTCACCAACAAGATAAAAAACAAATAAATTAGTAAATAATATCCAGAAATTCTTATAAGCTCACAGAAATTCATATAAGCTCGGATTTTAAAACTATAGTCAGAAAAATCTTAAAACACAACTCATACCTAGAAGCTTCATCAAGTTTTTGTGTCTCAGCCCATAAACTTCCATGCATGGCCTTGTTAATTTCAACCAATTGTAAGGTTTCAGATTGTTCCTTTTAATCTGAGACGGACTTTTTGGATTAGTTCACAACAGGCCACGTCCTTTTGCACCAAATGGGACACTAGAAGGTGGTCTAGGAATTGGAGGTACATTTCCATTTCCAGCACCAACATGAGACTGCTGTAAAGAGGTGCCAGGTTTTGATAACCCATTGGAATAGAAGGAAAATGTGTAAATAATTTCAAAGTTTGTGTGTGTGGTATATATTTGGTCACATATTTTTACAAAGTTTAAAATTCAACCTCTTTTTTTCAGCGGCAATTGACTAGACCGTTTGCAGAGTTTGCTTCACAACAATACAAGAAGAGTAGAAACAAAAATCAAAAATATTAAGAACAAGAATCTACAAGCTCATGCATCCTACCTGTTAGTGATATGGATCTTGTTTCACCGATTTATCTTCTCCACCTTCTGGTAACTATCCATCTACACAAACAAACAAAAGGGAACAAAATACATGTTTTAGCCACAACATCATATAAACACAAAAGTAGCACAAAACCAAATAAATTCCATAAAGAAATTTTCACGGGAAGCAAACACAATAACCACAAGACCAAAAAAGTGGGGGAGAGAAAAAAAAAGAGGTTTAATGAATGGAACTAGGGGTATATTCGATTTCAAAATTCAAATCGAATACATGTGAGAAAGATAAAATCAACTTCATAATCGGGGAGAAAATCAACGATTTTTAATTAGAAAGACTTCTTTATAATTTGTAAACAACCAATGATAATAGCATTTGGTTGATGGCATTAGAAATACTTTGAAGAGAAAGTGAAATTTGTATGGTTCTATAAATTTTGCAAAGCCGTATCCCTTAGCTAAATATAATGGCTGATAATTGATATTACAAGAATTCTAGATATCCATTAAATCATCTCTATAGGTGCATAGTGCTCTTTCACATACAAGGAATAGAATTACCTGAGATAAATTATATTAAATTCAATCACAGTAAAAGCCAAAATCATAGAAAAATAATCTGATAAAAAGATACAAACTCCAAGACCAATAACAACAAGAATACGGTTATTTTAAAATTTTAAAAGTAAAGATATTACTAAATTTATATATCCTAACTACTACAAATAAAAATTCCAAATTAAAGCAAGCACAAGATTTAAGCTACTAATTGAAAAAATCATCACCTTGTATGCCTTTAACCAAGTTGAAATGTGATCAAGTTCCAAATTAGGTTTCAAAAATTTCTTCCAATCATTACGTTGAATGATAATTAAAGGCACTTGGTCTTCCTTAAGGCCAAAATACTGCCAGGACAAACAAATTCACAATGTCAAATATCAATATTGAGCAAAGAATAACTATGGAATCAGAAAGTAAACTATTTTGATGCAAACCTGGAATACACCTTGACTAGCCTCAATATCTCCCACTAGAAAACTTATGCCCTTTTGTCTATATTGCTCATAATTTAAGAGAATCCGCAGTCTCAACAATGAAGTTGATGAACAACATTGCCTAACAATTTTAAAATCAAAATTTAGAATTCTGCAACACCGGAGAACTAAAGAACTAGTCAAAATAAAAAATCTAAATAAAGATCTTATATATTTTGTAATATAATTATAAAATAGCATAAAAGAGAGAGAGAGAGAAATTAATCTGATTATTTTGTAATATAAGTATAACAATAGCATTAAAAAGAGAGAGAAATTAATCTGATTATGAGATGTAAAGCAATACAAATATGCAGATAAATGAAGGGGTGTAAAAAAACAACTGGACCAGTCAACAAATTTACCATCTAAAAGCATAATTTGACCTTTCGAAGGCAAATGTAAAGCAAACAATGAGTATACGAAATGAAGAATCAATCTAAAATACAGAGCACAGACATCAGCATAACACTATCAAAAGTCCATTAAAGATCTAAAATCATTGGACTAAAGTACTACCATAAAATAACAATTTTGAAAATTATTATTTTTCTATGTGATAGAAAACAAATATTGTGAGATCTGTGACATACTAAAATTAGGAAAATTAAAGATCAAGCATAAAACAGAGCAACATAAAGATATGATACCAAGGTGCGTAGAACTCGATGACAATGAAATTGTGCTTGGTGACAGTGTCAGAGAAGTTGGAGTGATCCACGGTGAGCACGAACTCCTTGGCTTCTGACTCTTGTGCAGAGATTTGAATGAAAGCCATGAGAGGAGAGAGAAAAGAAACACGAAGAGCAAGCAAATTGAAACCCTATCTGCCATTGCCACACACAACACCGAACTGCAATGATATATTGTACCTGGTTTGATTTGACTTCAAATTAAACCATAAGGTACCTAGTTTTTCCTAGGGTTTATGAATCCTTCAACGAAGAAGCTTTAAGAAAGAAGGTGAAGATATGTTAACCTAGAATAAAAACTCTAAAGAAGATGTGATTGCTGTAAACGAAGATTTGATGACACCAAAGAATGAAAAAAATTATTAAGACATTTGTTTTTCTAAGTTTGACTCAGTAGTTTTGCATTTTTGGTTTTATTTCAGGGAAAGCATTTTTTTGGGGATAATTTGGGATGTTTAAAAGATGGTGTACGAAAACTAGGGATATTTTTGTAATTTTATGATGATTTCATTAAATGTGGCAAAACACATGTAGGTAATGGACGCTTTTCTTGTAGTGTTCTACTAATTATCTATTTTTATCTTTGTTTCTGCTTCTGCTTCTGAAGTGGTAATGACAGTTGATAACATATATCCTCTGCTCCTACAATAGCAATGAGTGTTTGAAAATCATTATTGGGTATTTGACAATCTATGAACTCATGCTCCTTAAGTAGCAGTGAACGTTTGGTAATCTTTATTATTAATGTAAGAATTTTTAATATAGTGTTACGAGAAATATTGAAAAACCAAAATTTCACATCTTGAAGTGAGTATAAATAATTATATTTTTACATAAGTTGGTTGAAAAGAAAATCAATGATGCACTACTGAAAAATTATTATCTTAGACCTAGTGATTCAAAAGCATTGTCTAAAATAAAAGCCAACTATATGAAAGACCCTAGCCATTTTGAGGGTTATAAGCGCATATAATGATGGGTTTTATAATTCTTATCTTGTAGGAGAATTAAAATCTTATGTTGTAGAGATAAAAAACATGTGGGACCCATGTGTTATAAAAAATTATATGTAGAAACCCTGTCAGCACGGAAATCGAAGGGTGTGTAGGAAAATTTCAATTCTCATGTTGAATGAGAATTATAAAATCCCATAATGAAACAAACCTTCGAGGGGCGGTAGAAAATTTAAAATCATGATAAAGAAAAGAAGTCAAACAAAGGTGGCTAAATAAAAATAATAAGGACAAGCGTGGAGAATATCACACCATTAAAAATAAGCCTACAACCATAACCATTATTGAGACAAGAAAATATCATTGTTATTTCATGCTCCAAAAGTAGCAAATTCATCTTCAGTTTTTTTTTTTTTATAACCATTGTTGAGACAAAAAATATCTTTGTTAGTTAATGCTCCAAAAGTAGCAAATACATCTTTAGATTAATATTATTTTTATTATTATTTTATTTTTGATTAATTTAATTATTTGCTCATTATTTCTAGTATAAATATTTTTTTTGATATTTCATTCATGGAGATTATATTGACTAACATGTTTGTGTCTCATATTAAGTTTGTTAATTTTGTTCATTTGTGGTACCTTTTACCTTTTCGAAGACTATATCTATAGATCGTACACATTGAAGATCAATTTAGTAAACATTTTTCACACTTTAAATTTGGCTTCACCGGACACTCAATAATTCCACCAATTCTATGGATCTCTAATTTGACAAGCAGTACGAAAGTCAACACACAGAACCATTTTCCCGGAAACATATTTAGCCCGGAAAGTTTTGAGAATTGAGCTACCAAACGCAACATTCTTTGTTCCCCTACTATGCTTTTCCGAGTTTTCATATAAAAGTCGTGTACCAAACGTCCCTGAGAAATTTACTTGTGAATGTTCAAATATTTACTTATAAATCCTAAACCCTGCATTCTTGTACAAAGCGATTAAGGATTTTACATAATGCCAAAATCATATCATGTTATGATTAAATAACATAGGATTCCTTGACTAGTATATTTTTTCATAAAATTTAATTTTTGTTGAATATTTTGACAAAAATAAAATTCCATGGAAAGGTTTTCGATCGAAACTTTTCATCGCTAATAACAACAAATTGTATTCCCTCTCTCCTTCCGTGTCTATTTTTGACAAAAATTATTATTGTCCCTATTTTTGACAAAATATGTTTTCTATCAAGAATTCTGTCACAAGTTTTGACGAAATCTTTTCCATCAATAACATGACTTTTTCTAATATTAGTGCTAGAAGTGATGGAAAACATTAAAATAAAATAGTGTCTATTCTTAAAACCACTACATGCAATTCAAACACAAATAAATTTTGTAAAAGTGAAAAATATTTTTTCAGCCATTTGAGACGGGGATTATATATCTTAAGTATTCATTTTAATTATATTTTATCGGTAAGATATATATTTATTACATTAAATTATTATTTTTCTTTCCATCAACATGTAAATTATGAAAAATAATTAAAGAGAAAGAGAGTAAAAATAAATTTAACGTTATGATTATGTCTTATCGATAAGACATAATTAAAAAGGATATGCTGAGATAATCTTATCTCAAGTGACAAAAGACATGTGAATCTCTTTATATAATCCTATTAATTTTTCTTGGGACCCACACGGGGAAATCAACCATCGAAGGCCTCTTGGATGGTGCGCTTTCTTCCTATCATTTTCGATCCTCTCCATTATAATAAAGTTTCTGGACATCAAACTCAGTTCTAAATTGACTAAGTCGTCATGATTTATGATATTTATAAAACCTGTTTGGTTTGCGTCTAGTATCTAGCATGGAAACGCATAGTTAATTGAACATGTCTGGTTGATTTATTGGGTGAATTTTTTTTAACTCAATGGTTAGTGAAATTAATTCTATGAGTTTTATAATTTTTTTAAAAGTATAATTTTTTTATACATAAAGTATACTTATATTTATAAAAATAATTCCATTTTATCATCTATATGAACAAAAGTAATTCTTTTTAAACTCAATTAATTTTTTTTTGAATACAAGTTATTTTCTTAAATATCAATTCTTTCAAAATCAAATTTTCAACAATTTAAATCAGATGGACCCTTAGTTATTTCATGTCACAATCAATAAATTACTTCAAAAGAAGGATGTGTAAGGGTTTTGTTAATGTCATGTAACATGAAAATTGATACATCATGTTATAGAGATATGTTTTTGTAGGACCCACTATTATTAGGAAGAAAAAATAAAGAAAAAAGCTTGCACGGAAAATGATCTGAGAGTAGGAGGAAATAAAAATTTCATGTAACATAACGTCTGCTTTTCCCTAGGTATAAATATGACGTGAAATCAGTTCCATCGATGGGGATGATTCCATGCAACTTTGTAGCCAAATGAGTTAGGTTGAAAATGGATTCTTCATATATTCTTGAATAATAATAAGGAAATATTACTCTCCTTTATCATGAGATATCATCTCTCATTTTCTTTCACTTCGATTTTCATGCCTCATCTTTTTCTTTTTTTCCTTTTTTTTTTGTAATGGTGGGACCCACCTATTTTATCTCTATAACATAAAATATCTATCTTATGTTAAATGAAACTAATAAAACCCATAATGATATAGGATTCAGTGTGTCTCCTTTTAAAGGATATAAGCTTATGTCTTTTCACCAACGTTGCACGGACACGCCTTTTTTGTCAAAATTTACGTGTCGGACACGTGTCCGACACGGACACGTTCCGACACGCTCGGACACGCGTCCGACACGTGGTCAACATTTGGGGACACGTGGTCAACTCTCCGACACGTTCCGACACGTTTTTCGGACACGCAGTCAACCTTTCCTGACACGCAGTCAACGTTCGGACACGCTGGGACACGTTTTGGACACGCTGGGACACGTTTTTTTTTAATCTTAATTTTATTTTATTAACTAAATAAAAAATAATTTATAAATTAATTTTTTTCTATTATGAAATATGATATGAAAAATTAACAAAGTACAAAAAATTATTTTTATTTTTATTTATGTTATGAAATTTAAATATTTGATTAGTTATATTACTTATCATGGACTCTTATATGTATTAAATATAAATTATATTATATATATTAAAATTTTTATTTAATATCAAAACGTGTCCCAACGTGTCCAAATATGACATTTTTTAGAATTAACGTGTCGGCGTGTCGTGTCGTGTCGTGTCCCGTGTCCCGTGTCCGTGTCCGTGCATCATAGCTTTTCACCCCTTATAGCTATATATTTTGGGGAATACATAATTATAATATGGAAGTTTTTTTCTCTCTCCACGTCAACGACAAGTTTCTGAATAAATTTTGAAGAGAGAGAGAGAAAAAAATACTTTAATATTATAATTATGTATTCCCATAGTACATAGTTATATGGGGGGTGAAAGAACATAAGCTTATATAATTTAAAACTACAAATAATTTTTCAAATAATATTATATGCCTATACATTTTATAAATAAAAAACCTTATATATATATATATATATATATATATATATATATATATATATATATATAGGATCCTTTGACAGGATCCTTTGACACTAATGTCAAATTGAAATTTGACACCTCATTTGAGGCTCTTAGATAAATAAAAAAAATCAATGGTGGCACATGCTTACAAATCAGAGTTGTGGATCTTTTTTGATCTAGTAGCTCTCAATGAAGTGTCAAAGGATCCTACACTACATGAAAACCGGGTTTTTGTGGCGGTTTACTCACGGCCTTCATTTTAACCGCCTCTGTATTATTTAAGCTTAACGCATTTTGTTCTGATTTTATTTGGGATTTAGAACATAACGCATTCAACCAGCCCATTAATAAATTGATTATATTGGATGAATAATAGTAGCTGAAACTCAGATCAGAATTTAGGTTCTCATTTCTCTTTCTCTTCTACCTCTCTATCTCTTCCCCTCTCCCTCCCCCTCTCTCTCTTGCTCCTCGACAAGCACCGAGTCTCAGACTCACCGATCTATTTCCTCCCGGGAGAACATAATTAAAAATGGTGGCTCTAGATAAGCTTATCTAAAGTTGCTGTAGAAATACTTTTCCATATATATATATATATATATATATATATATATATATATATATATATGGGGAATAATCTGTTTATATATTTTTTGTACAAATTATGCTGAGTATGACTAGTCATACAATCTTGATTGAAATATGACCAGTCATACAATCTTAATTGAAGTATGACCGGTCATACTTAGTGTAGTTTGTCAACAAAAAATATGTAAATATAACCTTTTCCTATATATAAGTGTGTGTGCATGCGCGTGCGCGTATCCATTTTAGGAATGACTTCTCTTAAAGAGTGACTTGTACAAGTCATTGTTCAATTTACATTTGAAATAACTCTTTGGTAGGGAAAATAGGTCAATTTCTCTTGATAGGGTGAAGTATCTCAACCTAATAATGTTTTTAGGTACAGTGATACGGACTAAAGCTCTATTAAATTAAGGCGGAGAGAGGAGAAATGGTAAAAGAGCTGTACGTGAGATAAGTGCACCTATCGAATGAGCTGGTGCGTAGAGCAAGAGATTGTTTACTATGAAAGTTTAAAAATCTCACTTTATGGAAGGAGAAAATCTACCCCTTAAATGAGTCTTTAACGGTAAGCCCGTGAGGCTGGTCTAGAACATAAACCATGGATTATTGTTAGTGTGCAGGGTTCCATTATTGGATTGTAGCGGAGCTTGATCTGTATTATTCCGTGTACAAATTCTCACTTTAATTTTATTTTCAATGTTCTATGTGGTAACAAATATACACTGGTACAGAATAAGAGAAGTCTCTTACTCCAACTATGTCAAAATATTTGACATGTGAAAAGAAACAACAACTTGAAACAAAACAGTTGGAAAAAAAGTGAAAGGCAATAATGTTAAGTAAATTACGTGAAGAAAGTTTTATTGCAATAATCTATCAATATAACTATAACACATAAGCAAATTAATTATTAATCTATAACTATAACTATAATCTTTGTCTTATTTTTTTTCTCCAGATTTTTATTAAAAGAGATTAACCTTCTTTCTCTTTAAATAAAAAAAAAGGAGAGTACTTATGTATTTATAGTCTTTCCATAACTTATTCTCTTCTCCTTCCACCACAACCACGCTCTCTTTGGCAGTTGAAATAAACTGCTGCAACAGTTGCCAGATTATTAATTTCGGCAAAGTTTCTCGTGTTGAAATTATGACGCCATTCTGGAGCAAAGACAGTGTCTCTGCCCAACTGTTTGAATAATACTAACACAAGTCGATGAATCCCTGCTGAAGGTTGCGGGCTCTCATAAAACATAAGCTCTCTCCCTGCATAAATCTTATTAATGTCACCATATATATATATACATTGATATACATGAACATCAAAATGCAATCTTAGCAAAAAATTATATATTTACAACATCCAATAACACTTTATAGAAAAATAAATGACTTGTTCAACTGGTGAATAAATTAGAAGTACTTATTATAAAATAAAATAGTTTAAATTATTTCATATAATGTTTGGGTTTATATTATTTCTTCATGGAAGATATTTCTAAAATTAAATCAATACGCAAAGAAGAGATACGTTATATGAAAAGAAAATAAATATTCTATGAAACTATAAATAGGACGAAAATGGTTTTATCAACTGTCAATATGTTATGACACCGGCTTTGCTCTTCCCAAATCAATCCGGTAAAACAAACATATTTCAACTTTATGATAGATAATCATAAAATAATAATAGTAAATTTACATGAAATAAGATTATATTAACAAAAAGTGATTTTAGTTCAACGGTAATATGCTTATAGTCATTTTAATATATTTTTCTATAAATTTATTTTTATAGTATAGTCCCTCACGTATCAAATTTATATACTTCAATTTAATTATATGTAGGCTTTGATCAAAACTTGCCTCAAATTCATCTCAAATGTCCTGAATTGATATTGTTAGGCTTTGATCAATGATGTATATATTATATTATAAAAATGATGGGGCTAAATTTAAAATGAAAAAATAATGAGACAAGCATGGAAATAGAATATTGGTATACGTACCAAAGCTTGCATTTGTGGTAGCTGGAATATCTGTCACCATCCTGCGACTCCGTTAAAAGGAGAAGAATGATGATAACAAACGAATATTAATAAAATAGGACACATAAAGTTTTATCAAATTTGAACACAAGTACAAAAGTTTATGCTTTAGACTTTATACATGTCCAAATATTTTTCTCATTTCATTGGAGATAATTATCTCCTGTTATACATTCATAGAATTTTGTGTCAATTTTTTCATTTTTTTTAAATTGTGGATCCCACATATTTATCTCACACACATGAGAGAACTATTTGAAGCAACATCATATTAGTAACTCCCTTGTACATATTCCCTAATTTCATTCATTCGTATTTTGTTTAACCTTTGCTTCTACCAAAGAAAAGAAAGAGAAGGAGAAAAGGGATATACAGAAGCAAGAACACTAACCAGTGCAGGTATTCCCTCAAGATAGGGTTACTAGGGCTAGGTGCATCAGCATCCACCATAACCTGAGATTCAACCACAGAAAAAAATAAAATAATAATAATGCAGATATGGCATTAATTAAGACTTTGTATTCAATATTAGTTAGTTATTACTTACCAGTGTATAGAAGGTTCTGAGGTCTTCACCATCAACAGCAACTCTAGGGCGGTTAACAAGTTGAGAGGGCCTAAGTTGACAGCCATTGCTAATCTCTCTGTTATTGATGACAACTCTCAGAGAAACAGTGCATGTAAAAGGGTTCAGAACATCCCCTATCACACCTGCAACAACAAGAGGGTCTCCTTCACGTGCCATGATCTAGATAGTCACACTACTGTACCTTTTTTTTTGGCCTGCTTATGTATGTATACACCAATATATATAGAGTTGGTTCCTTATTAGCATCTGCTTTTGCTTTTGTCCCATCAATGGATTCTTCAATATTCCTTTTCTTTTTTTTCGGCGGTGTCTTAGCCATTGTATAATGCAACACAAAAAAAAGGGTAAGATCCATTAAAAAGAAGAGAGGAGAAAGAAAAAAGTGAATCTCATCCATTTTTTTATGCGAAAATATTTTCTTATGTTGCATGAGAATTCAATTCTCATGTTAGTGACCCTTCGATTTGCGTACAAAGCTTTTCTTTTCTATTTATTTTTTTAATAAACATGGAACCCACTACTAGTTGAGTCACAACGTGAAAATTGAATTCTCATGCACCATAAGAAAATCAAATCCTTTTTTTTATATGTCGCATCATATAATTTATCTCACCTAACATGAAAAACACATTTCCTTTTGTTTTCAACAGTCTACCAATTTCCTTTATCTTCTTTCAATAAACAAAATTTTTTGGTGCATGGCCAGTTGAACTTTAAGGTAGAGAGAAATGGGCAAAATTTCAAATTCAACTTATCATAACAAGGACTTTGTATTTTTGTTCCAAAAAATAATATTGTGATTGATTGGACTTTAGTCATATATCAAGTTACATATATGTTAGATATTCTCTATACTTAGGCAATATTAATTAATTGATTGTGTTTTAAAATTAATTGGGTTGATGGGTATTCATTTTTCAATTATTTTGATTAGCCCATTGTGATTATTATGAGTTGGGCTTTTAGTATATGTTGGTATTGGGTCTAATTGGATAGTAATGTACACTTTAGTATAACATCGGTTTTCCATTATAGGTGGATTCGGTGGATACAAAGGTTAAGCCGTGTGAGCTATCATGCTCCTTGGTGATTGCAAAGATTTTTAACCACGAGAGTCCGCTCCTTGTTCTTTTT
>JAVKPL010003178.1:0-19311 GCA_032173675.1 Gastrolobium villosum
CAATGGGTATTGATAAGGGGTGGAAATTAGGGTTAGGGTTAGGGGTATTTTAGGAAAACCCCTCAAATGGGCTTGGGCTTAGCATTGGAGGAGGAAGCCCAACAAATCTCCCCCTCCGACTTCAATGCGTCGGCTTCAGCATCAACCCGGATCAGCAGTCTTCAAATTTCTTGCTGGAACCGGCTTCGTCATCATATCGGACCAATTTTGGTTAGTATGCACCTTGACGAGTTCGAGCTCTCCACCTTCCACCACATCCTGGATCCAGTGATATCTCACATTAATGTGCTTAGTGCGGGAGTGATAGGTCGAATTCTTCGCAAGATGGATTGCGCTTTGATTGTCACAACCCAGCTCGTACTTGTCTTGTTCATGGCCGAGTTCCATGAGGAACTTCTTCATCCACAACATCTCTTTGCTTGCCTCAGTCGCGGCAATGTACTCAGCCTCAGTTGTCGATAGTGCATCACATTTCTGAAGTCTTGACTGCCAAGAGACAGCTCCTCCGGCAAATCTCATCATGTAACCTGTAGTCGACTTCCACGAGTCGAAATCTCCCCCTAAATCAGAATCCGAGTAGCCTTGCAACTCGGCTTTGCCTTCTCCAAAACGGAGACATAAATCAATGGTACCTCGGAGGTACTTGAAGATCCACTTCACTGCTTCCCATTGCTCTTTGCCGAGGTTTGACAAATATCGGCTTACCATTCCAACAGCATATGCCAAGTCGGGTCTGGTGCAAACCATTGCATACATCAAGCTTCTGACGGCAGATTGGTACGGGACCTTCATCATCTCATCTTTGTCTTCATCAGATCTCGGACATTGCTTCTGGTTCAGCTTTATGTGTCCGGCTAGGGGGGTGCTCACTGTTTTGGCTTTGTCCATGCTGAATCTCTTCAATATCTTCTCAATACACTTTTCTTGACTCAGCCACAGTAGCTTCTTTTGTCTATCTCGGATAATCTTGATTCCGAGTATCTGCTTTGCAGGGCCGAGGTCCTTCATTGCGAAGGACGAGCTCAACGCCTTCTTCAGGGCGGCTATCCTCGATTTGTCTTTCCCTACAATGAGCATGTCATCAACATATAACAACAAGATCAAAAAATCTCCGGCCTCATACCTCTTCACAAATACGCAGTGGTCGGCTTCCGTCTTTTCAAACTTATGATCAGTCATGAATGATTCAAATTTCTTGTACCACTGCCGAGGTGCTTGCTTCAAGCCATAGAGGCTCTTCTTCAATCGACATACCAAGTCTTTTTGGTCTGGGGCTTGGAACCCCTCAGGTTGTTCCATATAAATCTCTTCTTCTAAATCACCGTGAAGGAATGCCGTCTTCACGTCCATTTGCTCTACCTCAAGGTCCATCGAAGCTGCCATAGCTAACACAGTTCGGACCGAGGTCATTTTCACCACAGGAGAAAAAATCTCCTCAAAGTCTACTCCTTTCTTCTGATTGCAGCCTTTCACCACAATCCGGACTTTGTATCTCGGCTTTTGCCCGTTCTCTTCATTCTTAATCTCATACACCCATTTATTTTTCAGAGCTCGTCTTCCTTCAGGCAACTCGGTCAGTTCATAAGTCTGATTCTCGTGCAGAGACTTCATCTCGTCTTGCATTGCCTTTTCCTATTCTTCTTTCTCTGAGCTCGTCACAGCCTTATCATAACTCTGAGGCTCACCGTCTTCTGCTACAACGGTGTATTCATCAGATGGGTATCTTGTAGAGGCTCTTCTTTCTCGAGTTGGATATCTTGGCTGTTCTTCAGCTTGAGAACCCGGTTCATCATTCTCATCCCGGATCTCATCTTCAACTCGGACCTCATCATCAGCTTCTTGTTGATCATCATTTTCTTGATTTTCTCCCCCTGCTTCAACTCGGACAGGAGGAATGGGTTCTTCACGTCTGACAGAAACCCAGACTTTGGGCTTCGAGATGTCATGAATGGTCTCATCTTCATGAAAGACCACATCTCGGCTTCTCACGATCTTCTTATTGATTGGATCCCAAAGTCGGAACCCGAACTCACAGCTCGGCGAACCAAGATAGATGCATTCTTTTATCTTTGCATCAAGTTTTGCCCTTTCATCTTTAGGGATATGCACGAAAGCTCGGCATCCAAATACCTTTAATTGATTATAGGCCGCTTTCCGACCTGTCCAGACTTTTTCTGGAATTTCTCCTTCAAGTGGCCGTGATGGTGAGAGGTTGATCAAGTCAACCGCAGTTTTGACGTCTTCTCCCCAGAATGATTTCGGCAATCCGACATTGGATAGCATACTTCGGACCTTCTCTTCAATAGTCCTGTTCATCCTCTCAGCAAGTCCATTCAATTGTGGAGTTTTGGGGGCGTCTTCTCAAGTCGGATCCCGGCCGCTCTGCAATATGCATCAAAAGGGCCGCAATACTCACCACCATTGTCAGATCGGACCACCTTCAATTTCTTGCCAGTCTCCCTTTCAACCATAGCATGGAATTCTTTAAAGGACTGGAGTACCTGGTCTTTAGTTTTCAGCAAATAAACCCACACTTCGCGGGAATGATCATCAATGAATGAAACAAAATACCGAGCTCCTCCAAGAGATCTTTCTGACATGGAGCAAACATCAGTATGGACGAGGTCAAGAATATACCTGCGTCTTCTGGGCTGATCCGGCTTCACAAAAGAAACCCGGTGCTGCTTTCCAGCTAGGCAATGCGTACAACTCTCCAACGCTTGGCCTTTCAACCCGGTCAGTAATCCTTTCTTGTGAAGGATCTGGAGCCCTTTCACGCTCATGTGGCCGAGGCGCTTGTGCCATAACTCCAAGCTCGGTTCATCTTGGACAGAATTAGCTTCTTCGCCATTTATCTTTCCTTGCATCACATACAAAGAACCTTCCTTCTTACCTCGGGCCACAACCAAGTTTTCCTTGGCCAGCTTCCATCTAACACTGCCGAAGTAGTTCACTAACCCGACATCATCAAGTTTGCCTATCGAGATTAGATTCAATCGCATGTCAGGAACATACCTTACATCTTTCAACACAAGTCAGCATCCGACATCCGTGGTCAGAGTTACATCACCGACACCAACAATCTTACTGGTCACCTGATTTCCCATCTTCGCGACTCCAAAATCACCACCTCGGTAAGAGGAGAAAAAACCTTTGTGTGGAGTAACGTGGAAGGAGGCACCAGAGTCAACAATCCAGGTGCAATCATCATATGCAACATTCAAATAATTATCCTCACCTAGGAGGAATATCTCGGCATCAGGAGTGGCAACCACCGCAATGGTGCTCTTATCTTCCCTCTTCTTGGGAATAATCTGATCCGGCTTTACAGAACCGTTCTTCTCATCATTCTGCAGGGTCCAGCAGTCCGACTTCTTATGACCTGTCTTTCCACAGTAAAAGCACTTCAAATCATATTTCAGCTTTGACCGACCTCTGGACTTTCCTCTTCTATCACGATCTCGACCCCTGCTTTTGCTTCTACCCCGGGAGTCGGATTTCCCTTTGTTTTCAGCAACGTTGGCCTCAGACGTGCTGGAAGTACCTCGTTCTTTTCTCCTGGATTCTTCGCCCAGGAGGCTGTCTGTCACGACATCCATCTTCAACTTTCCATCTGAAGTCGAATTATTCAAAGTCACCACCAGAGTATCCCAGCTTTCTGGTAGCGAGCTAAACAACAGCAATGCCTGCAATTCTTCATCAATTTTCATATCAGCTTTTGACAGCGAATTCACAATACCTTTGAAGGTGTTGAGGTATTCTATCATGCTCATGCCGTCATTGTATTCCAGCTTCACAAGTCGGCGAACCAGGTGTGCTTTATTCCTGGGAGTCTTCTTCTGAATCAAGGATTCCAACTTCATCCACAACTCATACGCGTTCGTGAACTCATACACGTGCTCAAAGAGGCTCTTGTCAATATATTTTCTGATCGTAGCTACCGCCTTACGACTCAGAATCTCCCATTCCTTATCGGTTTTGCCTGTCGGTCTTTCATCAAGGATAATGGGCTCATGCAAATCTTTGCAGTAGAGATGATCTTCCATCATCGGTTTCCAATAGATGAAATTGTCTGCGGTCAGCTTGAACATATCTCCATCATGGGTTATGCCACTGGTCTCCATCTCGTCTCCCTCAGAACCCGTAGAACTCGGGCTCTGATACCACTGTTGGGAACTCGGTTCCCTCAAACTCGGCTAGGAAGCCTTTTATGCGGAAGTCAGTTAACCAGATCCGGAGCTCGGATCTCGGCAGTACCACGGCCTGAATATCACCAGGTCGGGACTGAGCAGCGGAAAAATAAAAAATAGATAGGAGAGAGAAGAAGAACACAACCAGATTTAACGTGGAAATCCTTCTCCAATGAAGAAGTAAAAACCACGGGACCTAGTCCAAATCAAAAATCCACTATGAGAATAATGGTTACAATAATCAAATACACCAATGTGGTGGTTAACTCAACCTCTCCAACAATGGTGATAACCAAACTACCCTAGAGATGTTTCTCTCAAACTCTCCCTAGAGATCTCTCAAATGCAAAGCATGAAGCTTTTGCTCAAACAATCAAATATTTTCTCTCAAATTTTTCTCAACTCAATCTTCTCATATTCCTAGCCTCTACCCCAACAATGGGTATTTATAAGGGGTGGAAATTAGGGTTAGGGGTATTTTAGGAAAACCCCTCAAATGGGCTTGGGCTTAGCATTGAAGGAGGAAGCCCAACATCGTATGTTAGAAAAAATTATGTGTAGAACCCACGTTGGCACGGAAATCGAAGGGTGTGTAGGAAAATTCAAATTCTCATGTTAAATGAGAATTATAAAACCCTTTAATGAAATGTCAATAAATAAATAAATTATTATTAAGAGATAAGACACTCTAAACTATTTTACAACACAATTAACAAATATTTTACATACATTGTAACCTTAGCTATTTTTTTTTTCTGTTGCAATCATACTAGCACTAATTCACGTACCGGATCCCACAGAACTTCGCAATTAAGCATGCTTGGGTGAGACTAATACCAGGATGACCTGACCTCCTTGGAAATCCTCGTGTTGCACCTCTTTTTTTGACCCCAACTAGTTTGGGATTGAGGTGATGTTGAAGTTGATGTTGATTATTTCATGACAAGCGATGCTCAAGACTTGATGAAGTCTCTTCTTGACAGGCCAAATTGCATATGTCTAGATGATACATTTTTTTTATCGTAGTTTCATATTAAGAACTTTACTGATCAGCATTATACTAATACCCCTTTCCTGTTTTATGCAGGTATTAACAAGATACATACTTGGCGAGTTATTCGGCCCCACGGTTGGTCGTGTGACAAGTGACCAAACTATTCTTTACCTTGACCTGCCTTCTAATATGGTCTCTACTTTCCTCCCTTCTTTACTCTCTCCCTCACTCTTTCCCTTTGCCTCTCTCTCTCTCTCTCTCTCTCTCATATATATATATATATATATATGGATCACATAAGTAATGTTTGTATTATTCCTTTTTCTATAATTTGTCTAGGATGTTTGATTTCTAATGTCCATTTCTTTGTGCCGTATTTTATCTACCTATAACTGAAGCTTCATATTATTTACCCAACATCAATTAAACACATGTTTTTTGGGACATACAACAGTGCCTTTTAGTATAATATTACACTTGCAAAGTAGTTTCAACTTTCAAGTCTTGCTTTAGTAGAGTCAATTTGATAATTTTAACCTTGCTATTAAAATGAAATTATGCTGATTCTGATTATATCTTGCTGCAAATTATCTGAAAAATCTTTCTAGGTTGGTTCTTTTATGATGGGATGGTTTGGAGTGGTATTCAAAGCAGACATATCAAATGTGTCAGAGTATCTGGATATTGCACTAACAACTGGTTACTTAGGGAGTTTAACAACTTTCAGTGGTTGGAATCAGAAAATGCTAGAACTCAGTGTTTCTGGGCACTGGCTCTTTTCTGTGCTTGGTTTTCTTATAGGTAATATCTAATGGTAGATTCTGTGCTTGATACATTAGATTATGACATTTTCTGTTGTGTTTTTCACTTCATATTTGTTGAGATATATAAAAAGCATTAATTTAGCCTCACCCAACAGCTTAAGCTTTTGGGTTGAATTAGTTTTTTACATGGTATCAGAGCCTCGTGTCCTGGGTTCGATCCTCGCCGCCCCACACTTTCTTTCAAGTGGAATTTCTTTGTTCCCACATGTAGGTGGACCTGTGCATTGTCCACCCTTCAAGGGGCGTGTTGAGATATATAAAAACCATTAATTTAGCCTCACCCAACAGCTTAAGTTTTTGGGTTGAATTGGTTCTTTACAATGTCATATTTATCACAATCTCAGCATGAGTTTGTACAATGAGTTTTTGCAGGATTTTTTCTTGTTGCTTTTTCCATCATATTTGGGATTGAAACTGCCAAGGGTTTTAGGTGGCTTCTCAGAAGGCTAAAGATGAGTTCAGGAAGTGAAAATTGTAGATTCAAGATCAATGCGAATGCAGAAGGCTTAAAGAATCAGATAGCAGTTATGGTGGTGTTACTGCTGATATTAGGCTTGTTATGGGGTGTTAGTGGTGTTTTAGTGAATGCTGAGTTCAAACATGGTGGAAATCATGCTCACTTGTGGATTGCTTGCATGGTTGGACCACTAGGTGTGTGGATTAGGTGGCTCTTAGCTCGACTTAATGGACGCGGATTAGGAACAACAGGTTTATTGAAATGGATTCCATTTGGGACTCTAATTGCAAATGTCTCTGCTGCTTGCATCATGGCTGCACTTGCTGCAACGAAGAAGTTTGTAAGTTTTTATAATATGATTCATTTCACTACTGTCTGAACTTGCTTAGCTCTAACGTGGTTTTCATAGAATCAGTAGTTTTTTAGACCACCGTTTACCACGAAAATCGAAGGGTGCGTAGGAAAAATTGAATTCTCATGTTAAATGAAAATTATAAAACCCTTATTTATATTGATGAATTGGGTTTCTCATTAACATATGACACTAGAAAATATATACTTTTTTCGGTGTGTACAACTATTAGAGAGAATAATATAAAATATTAAAAAGACACTCACCCACCCCGATATTTAAGATTTTGGATTGAATTGTTTATTTATATAGTATCAAAGTCTCGGTGTCACAAGTTTGATCCTCACCGCCCTCGGTGAATGAGGTTACATTAATGGTTTTTATATATATCTAACACGCCCTCGCATACGAGAGCCCATTGGGCTTAAAGGGTGGACAATGCACAGGCCTACCTATCTGCGCTATGAGATTCCACAAGAGAAATTGGGGGCGGTGAGGATTGAACATGTGACACCGAGGCTCTTATATCATGTAAATATCCATTTCAACCCAAAACCTAAGGTATTGGGTGAGTGTCTTTTTAATGCTTTATATTATTCTCTCTAATACACTCCTTCATGCAAGAACCCTTTGGACTTGAAGCGTGAATATTGCATAGACTCAATTTTTGTTTTACCTGTTGTGCTTTTATTTAATTTCTCTAGAAAGTGGGGCAATAAGGATTGAACTCGTGACATTATGGTCACTGAAACTTTGATACCATGTAAAGAACCAAATCAACCCAAAACTTAAGCTCAAAATCTTAAGCCGACGAGTATGGTTACATTAGTGGTTGTTATATATATATATATATATATATATATATATATATATATATATATATGTAGATCCTTTGATACCGGTGTCAAATTTGAAATTTGACACCTCATCTGAGAGCCGTCAGATTAAAAAAGATCAACGGTATCATATGTTTACAAATCAGAGTCATTGATCTTTTTTTATCTAACGGCTCTCAGATGAGATGTCAAATTTCAAATTTGACACTAGTGTGCCATGTTTAAGGTATGTATTGGCGGAGCAAGAATTCCTAATTGGGGGGCGAAAATAATTTTTTTATAGCAGCATAAATAACAAAACTCAAGGGAAGCCTAATCGTCTGACCTTTCACCACCAACCACACAAACAGCACAAGTTTCCGTAGGTGTATTTTCGTCTTCATAATAGTGAACCTGATTGTTCAATGATTTAGTTAACTTCAGAAACTGGATTCTAAGGTTCAGTACAGAGTAGCAGATGACAAAGAAAGGAGAAGACAAATCACAAGAATAAACCTCCATTTGCACCAGCAATTTTACAGTTCTTCTTCATCTCCTCCCCAAACGTGTCCTTTCCTATGCAACCCATGTAACTTGTGGCACCAGGCACTTGAAGCATCCACTATTAAGAGGCATAGGTAAATGATAAGTGACTTTTGTTGGAAATCCATAGCGCACAAATCGAAAATGAAAAAGAAAAAGAGAGAGAATAGACAAAGTGATTTATCCCGATTCACCTAATTTAGGCTATGTCCAATTTGTCTGTATTATATTCACCTCAACGCCACTTGTTACAAGTCACTCGGTTTACTAGGCAAATATAAATAGATTAGAAAATCCTAACAGCACCTATTCATGGGCCAAACCCAAATCAAAGACCCGCAACAGTGCCTAGCCTCTACGGGCTTGGGGGCGCAGCCTCCCGGACCCCGCCAGGGCGGCTCCCCCGGACCTCCCGTCCGCTCACTTGGGAGTGAGACCTCAGTTGTCTTTCTGTTGACTCCGACAACTAGGACCATCATCAATATGCGAAGTATGAGCCATACCCAAGAATTTTCGCCCCAACTACTCCAGATTCAGCTTACTACCACATTAAAAAAAGTTTCTTTAATTTTTTTTTTTTCGGCTCCACCCCTGAAGGTGTGTCATAAGCACTAACAGGGGTTTACAGTAGTGGTGGAGTAAGGGATAACAGGTGCTGTCACCTTCCTTCAAATTTATATATTGAGTTGCGAGTTGTTAGCTATGTTATCTTTGATCATAGATAATGATCGCTCCCCTTCAATTTTATAGAAGTCTTTAATTGTGAGTATGATCTTTGTATTTTTATTCTTATAGATAATTATAACTTACAAGGAATATTACATTTGGAATTTTATCCCACTTCATGAAATTTTCTGGCTCCCCCGTCCGCTTATAGAGTGATTTACTGCTATATTAGTCTTCGTTTTTTATTATGGGTTTTATTTCTCTCATGTTATTGGAGATAATTATCTCCTACCATAGATATATGATGTGGTGGGACACACCACCCATTAAAAAAAGGAAAAAAAATAGTGACACAACTTTTTACATAAGAGTAGCATGAAATAGTTATTTCTTGTAAAATGAGATAATAATATTTTTTTTTATTATTTTGATATTATGGGAAGAGCCGGCTTGGCTCAGTGGTAAGCATGCTTACCGTGATGTCTAAGGTTCCGGCTTCGATTCGGTCTCTCCGTAAAAGTGGGGGTAAGGCTTGACTCGTATGTCCTTCCCCGTACACTCACGAGTGGGTATTGAACTGGGTCGGCCTTTTTTATTTTGATATTATGGATCTCATTTAAAGATTCAAGAATCTTCATAATTTTGTGGAGACTAATCAGTATATCTTTCATGTTTGATGCAGCTGAACAACAGGGATTGTGATACTATTGTAACAGGCATACAGTTTGGTTTATTGGGTTGTTTGAGTACTGTCTCAACCTTTGTTGCTGAGTTCAATGCAATGAGGGAAGGGATGCACACTTGGAGAGCATACACGTATGCAATGATCACAACATGTGCCTCATTCTTTTTAGGGATCTTAATATACTGTATTCCTATTTGGAGAATGGAGGAATGACAATTGCTAGGTGGGCATATAAGGTGATAATCTTGTGTTGACACTAGTACAACTTTGGAGGAGAAAGTTCATCCAAAATGTTGTGCCTTGTGAAAAAATCAAAGAGTTTTATAAGAGTTATGTCATAGAAAAAGTGATTGTGTTATGTTATAGAGATTCATTTTGCGTGCCGGAGTTTTTTTTTGCTGCGGGCCCCACAAAATGTTGTGTGTGTAGAAATTTTTTTGTGGTCATGTTAAATGATAAATGATAAATCCAAAAATAAAAAACTTTAATAACGGAGGTTTTGTTTTAAGATAAAATGGCAAGTCTATTGTCGTCCTGTTGTTGCTTTGACAATGACTTTTACATTGAAAGAGCGGTTCCATAAAATATAAATTCTCGCATAGTACGATAGAGAGAGACATAATCAATAATATTAGGACCTGCTATTTTGGTGTAAAATCAATTGAACTTATTTTTATATATTCTTTTCCTCATATGACCGAATCCTTTCATTGTTGCCTTCAGTTGTAGCCCTTCATGGATTTTTCTTTTCTTTTTTTAAGGTGAAAAAACGGGGTTAAAAGACCCCACAATAAACAAAAAACGCAATCAAACCTACAACTAAAAAAATATAGGCACGTGAGGGTAAGCTCGTGTCACAGACCAGCCGTTATCATCATAATTATTGGCTATCAGCCACCTTTATCTTCCACTATCACCACCATTATCCATTTGCCAGCCACCACTATTGCCATTGCCTATCACCATGAGTTATTAGACACTGTTAGACACCACCATTGTCACTAGCTTCACCACCCCAACCACCAGATACAATCATTCCCACAACCGATCAACCCCCACAATTGCTAGTAATCACTATTAGCACCGACGCCACCACCCACCATAGCTTCCACTTACAACCAGTACACTAATAACCACCATCATTGTTACCATCGCCATTAGTTGCCGCCACCCTTAACCTCCAAGCACCAGCCTTCACCGCCACCCACTACCATCACCACTTCCACCAACTACCCTCAATTGCACCATCACACTAGCCATCACCATCATTGTGTAGGGCCTTTACAAATTAAAAGCCTAAATGTCCAGCCCAATAAGGAATGCACATCTAGGGTTCCTTTGTGTAGTATGCTCAGCAGCCATTTGAGTGTGTGAGGAGAGCATTTTTGAAGAGAAGAAAGAAGGGAGAGATCAGCCACCAAATTCGTAGGTGAAGAGTGGGAGGAGCAGGGTCTGAAGATTCTGTGATATCTCATTCGTTTGTGGTCCGATTGAGCTGAAATTTTTTCAGCACCTTCCCAACTCATGTCTCTTCATTTCTACCGGTCAGAATCTTGATCGGAGGTCTGCATCAACAGCAGAAAATCGAAAACCGAACTGGTTGTGTGCAGAGTTCTGCAGAAGGCAGCAAAGTTGCGAGATTCATCTCTCCCAAATGAACCGTTGATCTGAGCTGAAACTTTGGTACAAGGTTTACAACATACTGTACTAGACTTTGACCGTTCAGTTTTGCGATTGGAGCTGTCAAGAGGGAATTATTCAGCTGCAAACAGAGGCCATCATTTTTCTGCTCTGTTCTGGGCAGTGAAGTTCAGAGAGAGGTTTCTCTTTGGTCTACCGTGCGATTGTCCTCAAAATTGGTTAGTTTGTTCCTCTCTTGTTGTTCTTTAATCTGACCGTTGCGATTTGGGAGTAGACGCTTCTGTTATTTTAGATTAATTTCGGACAGAAGCTTGGTCATATATGCATGTCTCTTGCATTTTTTTGGTACAACTAGTTGTGAAGTTGTTTTGATGGTGCTATAGCTGATTGTAATTAATTTGGAACCATTTGTAATCTCACTTTGTTGATAGTGGAGAATTTGGGTGGACTCCGAAATCGGTCCCGTGGTTTTTACTCCTCACATTGAGGAGGTTTTCCACGTTAAAATTGACTTGTGTTGCTTGGTGTTTTTTGGTTCATGCATAGTTGTCATTAGAACATTTATTTTGCTTGTTGGAAACCATTCTAAACAGGTCCTGGAAGGGGTAATTGATGTTTATTTCCCAGCAACTGGTATCAAGAGCTTGTGTTATTTTTGCCTGTTGACTTGTGTTTAAATATGGAGGTTAATACAAGTAGAATGGTTACACTGAATGGTTCAAATTATCATGTATGGAAAGAAAAGATGGAAGATCTTCTTTATGTGAAGGAGTATCACTTGGCTTTCTTTGGTACTGAGAAACCACAAAATAAAACCGAAGAAGAATGGAAGTTGATTCACAAACAAGTTTGTGGTTACATCAGGCAGTGGGTAGATGATAATGTTTTGAATCATATTAGTGATGAGACTCATGCACGGACACTGTGGAACAAGCTTGAACAACTATTTGCAAGAAAGACCGGTAATAACAAACTCTTCTTGATTAAGCAGATGATGATGTTGAGGTATCAAGAAGGTACTTCTATGACTGATCACTTGAATAAATTTCAAGGAATTATTCTTCAGTTAGCGGGAATGGGAATCAAGTTTGAAGATGAAGTACAAGGGTTATGGTTGCTTGGTACTTTGCCGGACTCGTGGGAGACGTTTAGAATGTCTCTATCTAATTCAGCCCCTGATGGTATAATCAGCATGGATTTGGCGAAAGGTAGTATCTTGAATGAAGAAATGAGAAGAAAGACTCAAGCTTCATCTTCTAAGCCAGAAGTCTTAGTTACAGAAAGAAGGGGGAGAAGTAAAAGCCGAGGTCCGAAGAATAAAGAAAGAGGAAGAAGCAAGTCTAACAAGTTTGCCAATGTTGAGTGTCACTATTGTGGTTTGAAAGGACATATAAAGAAGTACTGCTGGAAAATGAAGAAAGATAATAAACAAGGGAAAATAAAAGATAATAAGAATGATGAAGGTGGTAAAGATGATCGAGTTGCTACTACCACTTCAGATTTTCTCCTTGTTTATGATTGTGATGCTGTTAATCTTTTATGTCATGAGACCAGCTGGGTGATAGATAGCGGTGCATCTATTCATGCTACATCTCGCAGGGATTTCTTTACATCTTACAAATCCGGTGATTTTGGATTTGTCAAGATGGGCAATGATGGCTTGTCCAATGTAATTGGTGTTGGAGATGTGTGCTTGGAGACCAGCAGTGGCACAAGGTTAGTTTTGCATAATGTTAAACATATTCCTGATATTCGTTTGAATTTGATCTCTACAGGAAAACTTGATGATGAGGGATATTGCAACACCTTCAATGATGGTCAGTGGAAGCTCACTAAAGGCTCCATGATTGTGGCTAGAGGCAAGAAATGTTCATCCTTGTATGTTATACATGCAAAGATCTCTACAGAGAAAATTAATGCTGTAAAAGATGAAGATACAATGGAGTTATGGCACAAGAGGCTTAGTCACATTAGTGAAAAGGGCTTGACAATGTTAGCCAGTAAGGAGCAACTTCCTGGATTGAAGAAGGCACCATTGAAGAAGTGTTCTCATTGCTTAGCGGGAAAGCAAAACAGAGTTGCATTCAGGAGTTCTCATCCTTCAAGAATGCCTAGTACACTTGACTTGGTATATTCTGATGTTTGCGGTCCTATGAAGACAAAAACGCTTGGTGGTGCTCTTTATTTTGTTACCTTCATAGATGATCATTCAAGGAAGATATGGGTTTACACCTTGAAGACAAAAGATCAAGTGTTAGATGTGTTTAAGGAGTTTCAGGCCTCAGTTGAGAGACAAACTGGGAAGAAGTTGAAGTACATCAGAACAGATAATGGAGGAGGGATCTGAGGTCTTTAATCCAGAAAGGGGATAGAACGACGGTATGAACATGATCTAGACATAGACATGATTCATATTGTAGATGTTTTAATTATCGATCTTTATGCTTGATCTCATATAGGGCATGTAACAGCCCGTGTTAACCCGGATTGTTAACACACTATCGTATTAAGCCACGCTTAATTAAAATGCGGAATAACTTTTTCTTTAATTCAATTATGACGTCCTTAACTTAGCCAACTTGATTACTTAATCATTTTCATAAAAATACTGCCTGTATGTAAATTGCAAGACAACTAACTGAATACCTCGTACATAAATATAATGTGTGTATCTAGAACCGCAGGACTACACATGCAGCCTGGGTCAAAATCCTGATACATTAATTACAACATTAAAATAAAAGGACAATAACACAATCATGTGGCATGGACAAACCCCATGCTCACCAAATAAGGCAACAATGCCCAACAAATAGTCTCAACATAATCAGCATAATAAAAACGGAAAACATAACAGCAAATCCAGCAAGACAGCATATCAGAATATCAGCTCAACTCTGGCCTCCTGCCACCTGAGCCCTCAACATTACCTGATCCTGAAATAAGCGTCCCCAAACGTGGGGTGAGATCTCTAACAAGAAATCTCAGTAAGACAAGGGGTCCTCAAGGAGTCTCCACCCCAAGCTCACTTACATGTGTAATATAAGTTCCAAAAACAGTATTACAGTATAAGTTCTAAAATCATGCGATGCAGCAATTAATCATGTCATGTGTGCTTTCAAATCTACTGGCCAGAGAAATGTAGGAATACGTCTATGCCTACATGAGTACATGGATACTACCTGCACCTCACCCACATGCTTCTCCATCTTGTATGTACTACATACTCAGGATTGCCGTCTAGGTGGATGACGTGAATCGGCAAGTGTACCGAATCGCGCAAGTAATACAGTGATAAATCAAAGTTCGTATCCACAGAGAGTGTGTTTAAATCAATTAAAACTCTTTCTTTTAAGATTAAATATTTCAAAAGGGTTTTGACACGAATGTCAGGATTGTGTGGAAATTTGTTTTGTAACTTTAAAAGACTTGTTTTTGGTTCTTTTTGAAAAAGAATTGCAATAAGGGTTTAAATATATGAGAAAAACGCTGTAGTAGGGAACACTCACCAATGATCCCCACCTTTTACTCTGGATTAAGTTAAGTATTAATATATAAATCGTGAACTTAGATAATTATCAGATAAAAGTATCAATAGTTAATTCTCAATCCCTTGAGGAATTAACCCTTTAATCTCATATAGAACCCTAATTCCTTGAGGTGCCCTATATGAGATCAAGCATAACGATCGATAATTGAAACATCTACAATATGAATCATGTCTATGTCTAGATCATGTTCATACCGTCGTTCTATCCCCTTTCCGGATTAAAGACCTCAGATCCCTCTTGTTGGCCCTAATCCTCAGATTTACTATTACTTACTAGATTGATCGGATCTAATAATAACAATAACAATACGAACAGAATAGAACGAAATTCAAAAGATAAATATATTCATAAAAACTCAATCCATTGTATCAGGGGTTCACAAGGGTTCGTGACCCTAACTACAGCAAAGAGATTCTAGCCAACCATTATCATGGCTAGAATCCAAAGTTCAATTGAAAAACAAAAACTAAAAGAACTACAGAAAGGTAGAAGAAGAGATCTCTCTCAGAACTTCCGCCTCCGAATGACCTCAGTTGTGCAGAATATCAGATCTCTCTTCTAGGGTTATCTTATGCCCTTTTTATAATCTGAAAATCCTCCTTTTCTCGCAACTGACAGCTGTCTCTCTCAATCCCACGCTTGGAGCGCAGGATCCACGCTCCAAGCGTGGAGCTTCTGCCATTTTTGTTTTCTCCACGCTCCAAGCGTGGAGTTCCACGCTTGAAGCGTGGACTCACTGTTCTGAAGTCTCTTCCCACGCTTCAAGCGTGGGTTCCTACGCTTGGAGCGTGGGGCTTCTGTCTGATTCTTCTTCTTACTCCTTTATTTGTTATTTTCCTCCTGTAAAATGAAGAATTTGAGTGAGAGAGTGTCTGACAATTTTATTCAATAATTTCACCACATATACACTTTTATACACAGTTTTAGATCTGATTTCCTGCTGTTTTTGATCTATAAAAGTATATATGCTGGGAGCATATCAAACAATTCCCAGATTTAAACATTGCTGTCCTCAGCAATAAACTGATTCAAACTTAGAACTTTGTACAGCAGTGTTTCAACACAATATCAACCAAACACTTGAAGAAATCATTATGTCATGCCTGACTGAATTCTGCAAGAATTCTGATGATGTCATCAATTCTCTGAAAATTCATGAATGTAATCTGAACATCCCTAACCAAGACAAACTATATCACTCTCACTCTTGTGTTTTTAGGGTATCAGACATACATAACCATCACAGCTGAAACACTGCCATAGGCTTGATCATATTCTCAAGATCCTTAAAATTGAAGGATTCAAACACATGCACTTAACTGATCAAAGGACTTTCAATGGTTTTAATTTGGCCTGGCTAAGGTAGGAATTTTGTATGGAGAGTGGCTTCAAATGCTATGAGATTGACACTGAGAACTTATCAATTTTGCTCCACTAACTTGCCCACAGAATTTTGGGAAGTCAATTCCTATGTTTGACCAATTTATTCACAATGCTTCACCCGCATGTTTTTCTTTTTTCCTTTTCTTTCTTCCCCTTTTTTTTTTGTTTTTTTTTTTGTTTTTTTTTTCTTTCTTTCTTTTTCCCTTCCCAATTTGCTTAGTGTAGTGGAGCTTACCTTAGATATTTTCTCTCTTTTGAGAAAAATCAGTAGTTCAATCTCACTTAGGGTAAGTTCATCATGGATAGGTTAAGCAACATTTTGGGTAATTACCAATGAATAGGTTCAAACCTCAAAGGGATAACAATGGAAGATTAATTATACAGGTGAGCTTTATGGCCAGAGCTATCAAGAACAAATTGCCTTATCATATCAGTTAAAATGCATGCCTTGTAGAGAAACAAACCAAGTTCTAGAGTGTCAGTACAGTGAGGCCTCTCAGAAAAATTTTACTATCTAGGCTCAAACCTCAAGGCTATGATTTCAGACTAGATTTCACAGAGATATCAGGCATATCATCAATTCTAGCACATAATTTCAGACAGACGAACAATTCTAATCTCTACTCATGCCAAGTGACATCATGCCAAAACTTTCAAAGCTTAATGTACTTCCTAAGATGAATTCAATCATTTGTTTAAGGAAGCAACATCTAAATCTGAGATTATCAATAGGCATATTTCAAACAACATACATACAGGCATATTTCCAAAAAATTTTGCTGAATTTTTAAAATTGCTTAAGCTAAGACAGATATTTAAACTGAAAATGTAAGTTGGTTCGAATATCTCCCCTGAAATGAAGTGTGGTTCCACAATTGCAGCTAAAGTGCAAGAACAGGTAGGCAAGGTCATCCACCATTCCCAGATTTTAGAAATTGCTGTCCCCAGCAATAACTAAGTTCAATCGATTACGAACTGCTGCGCAATGAAAGCACACATCATTAACAATATTATATCAGCAAAACAATGAGAAAAACCCTGAGATGTTCATATCCAAACAGTAAACTTGACCCTAACAAAATCCTATTGGTCATTTAAAATAACACGAAAATTAACAATGTCCGAAAAAAAATAAAAGTAACAACAGCCAATGATCACTCCTCCATAGTATACTGCTGGAAAGAGCTAGGAGGATCTGCTGGATCTATCCCCATCTTCAAACACATGGCCTTCATCATAGCATGCATCTCGAGTATGATCGGAGAATCCTCATAAAGTGGCTGGCGAGCAGATGATGATGCTGCTGATGTCTGGGCTGCTGGAGGTGCCTGAGGTACTGGCGGATCCTGTGGCTCTGGAGGGGGTATAGGATTTCCCTGGCTATTGAGAAGCCATGCTGCATGTTTTTCAGATTCCTTGTAATAACCTTCCAAGGCAGTCTTTGTCATAGGCTTTTCAGCCTTTACATCCAATGGCTCATTAGCAGGAATTTCAACCCCAGCTTTAATACACAGATGGGAGATTAAAGAACTGTGAGCCAATAGATTATTTTCCTTGCTCTGGGTAATCATGTGGACAATCCTGTCAGATAAAATGGCAGCAATATTCAGATTTTTGTCCCCCATCAGCACATAATATAGCACAGCCCTCTCGACATTAACATCACTTTTGTTCGTAGAAGGAATAACAGTTGCATTCACAAAAGTGTGCCAGCTGATAGCCTCACCAGTAAGGCTGAGCCTAGTAAATTTTTCGGGTACATTTGTGAGACCCGGCCTAAACTTCCATTCAGAGAATGGACTGGTGATCTTTTCCCGAACTTCATCAGCTATGAGGGGCATTTCTTCCCGATAATACCCTTCTGACGGCTGCATCAAATTGAATAGTCGGGCAAACTCGCACTCAGCCGTAGGGTCATACGAAGTTTGTAGGAATTCTTCAATTGTCGCAGCATCAAATGGCACTTCCTTCCCTCTCACCCAACTCCTTCGGGTGGAATTGACAGTATTCTTATCAGCATTGGCCAGAAATTCTCTGAGAATGCGCCCAGAACTATCTTGTGGAAAGGTGACCAATGTCCTCCAGTGTCTCCTTTGAACCACCGAATAAATGTTATCAAAAAGTAGGAGACTCCCCAAGTCGAATCCCCTTTCCTTGATTACATTTTTATTCAGCAGTTTAGTTTCATAAACTTCCTGCTTTTCAGCGGACAGAAATCTTCTGGGATCAAAATTTGTGCGGGGTCTTTTCGCAGTAGATGACCCTTCTGTGCTCTTTTTCATTCTTTTCTCCTGAAACTCAGAAAAGTTCCCAATACATGTGCACAACAAATATTATCAGCAGACAGATTCAGTTCATATCATCATTCAGCTCAATTCCCAGATTTAATTTCAACCATCTACTCAAATAAACAATCCCAACCCCATTAATCATGCCAAGCAATAGTTGTATCTCTCCAATCCATACCACACCACAAAATATTATGCCTTTAAATAATTCATTCCACATGCATATTAAGCAGTTAAACACATTCATACCATATGCCAAAAAATCATATCTCTCCTATCCTCATAATCATCATCAAGGAATGAGGAAAAGAAGAAATAATTACCTTTTCTCCAGCCATTTCAATCAAAATTTGAATTTTATGCAGAAATTTGATCCTCACGTGAACGGTGGAGAAGAAAAACTATGGTGGAGATGATGGCGGTGCGGTGGTGTACAGTGGCGGTGCGGTGGTGGTGGTGTGGTGATGTGGTGGTGTGGTGGTGGTGTGGTGGTGTGGTGAAGGAAAGGGAGAGAAGAAGAAGAATGAAAGATGGAAGTGAAGAAAGTGGAGGAGAAGAAGAAAGGAAGAAGAAAATAAAATGGGGAAAATATGGGGGAGGGGGCGCGGCGCTGCAGGAAACAAGTTAGGGTTGCTGATTTAAAACCCTGTCCACGCTTGAAGCGTGGGGTTCCACGCTTCAAGCGTGGACCTACTGCCCCTGACGATCCCTATTCCCCTTCTACGCTGCAAGCGTGGAGCTCCACGCTTGGAGCGTAGACATTCTGTGTCTGGCTTTTCCACTTCCATCCCCACGCTTCAAGCGTAGGGTTCTACGCTTGGAGCGTGGGACTACTGTCCCCTTTCGAGTTTCCTGCGCTGCAAGCGTGGATTCCCACGCTTGAAGCGCCCAGCTTCTGTTTCAAACATCTTTTCTACGCTCC
>JAVKPL010003179.1:0-19460 GCA_032173675.1 Gastrolobium villosum
GCTAGAAATTTTATTTCTTCAAGTAAAAACATGGTCCCATGACGGAGGAACTAGCAAGAAATAAAGTATAAACAGTCTGTAGTAGTCTCTGGACAAACATTCCAATGTAACTTTGACTCCATAATAGAAAAACATGAAAGAACATCCGACCCAAGCAAAGGTTCCTGTCAAAAGTTGAACATACGTCAAATATACATAAACTAAAAATCAATTAGGAAGATCAAGAACTCAAAGCAAGTTGAAAAACGGGGGTGGGGAGAGGCTATAAGAATATCAAAGGAGCACACCACAGGTGGAAATGAGGCCTTCAAAGAGAGACCATATAGCTTACGGCAACTGTTACACTGGTAGAAAATAAATAAAATTGGCTCCTATCTTATCACTTATAGAGCAGAAGGAGGCTATATCATTCAAGATTTCAATTGAACAAAACAAAGTCTAGCGGGAAGCAAATTATATAAATATCACCTCCAGCCTCGAGAAAAACAAGTGATGGACAAAATTACAGACTCTGCAGTCTTCTAAATTCACCTATTCATAACACTATCTTGTGGGAAATTATTGAATTAAAAAAGAGAGAGGAAAGCCAGTTTGTTTCATTGCCTGCTACCATTCACAGCCTTTACAACAAAAGTAATAGAGTCGAGACTCAAAGCAAACCTCCCAAAAACATATAGAAGAGAAGCAAAAGAGTCATGACAAGGAGAGAAAAGTGGAGAGCAAAACTAAAATTAAAAACAGAGTTCAAAACCTACCATGTAATTGATACCGCTGAGTTATATTATGATAGGTTTCCATTACAGTTAATAATACAACATCTTGTGTATATACGCTATGGATACATTACATTTGTTTCAACAAGTAACTATTTTGTATTATGCAAACTATTGACATTAGTGCACTCCTAGAACCCAAACAAAGACATAATAATGTTTTGATTACAGTATGCAAAACCAGAAGGGGAGCTTGACAAAACGGTTGATGTTGTTCGATTCATGTAATCAGCCTCTTGAAAAAATGCAAGGCAAAACTGCCTACCATAGACTATTCCCAGGACCCTGCGAAATGCGGAGCTTTACAAGACCATGTTGCCCATTTTCACATTATGCAAAACCAGTTGAATTTACTACTACATATACTATCTTGTACCAGTGTACAAGTTCAAAGTGACAATCCTACTCACCTGTAGCAAGCATTGGGTTTAATGATGTACTACAAACTCCAAAAAATCTGTCCACAATCCACACTGTAGTATTACTTGAAATCAAGCCTAACAATCACCATTTGCAACAAAAGTAGCAACCTTCTTAGAGCTCTCACATTACATTTAAGCCACCGAACAGGTTTGCATATTAACCAAAATCAAGTCGTGTTAACCTAAATATATTTATAGATACTACAGGGATAGATAAGGTTATAGCTCAACTGGTATCCCCCTTAGTCTTTACTCTTTACCCGAAGGCTGAGTGGTTTCCCATTAAAAATACAACAAGAAGCATATACTTTTTTTTTTCTCACTCACTCGTTGAACACCAGCACTCAAGGCAATTGAACAAAAAATAAAGTAATATATTAGTAAAAGGGATTATTCTACTGCATATCCAGTAGCCCTAATAGTGAAATAGCACCCCTTACTACCCTAATTGCTGGGGGGAAAACAAAGGGAACAAGCACAAACCTGACATTTTATAACTTTATCATTTATATTTCACATCCCAACATTTCAAGTACAGGAGAGAAACAAACACATAAATTGAAATTGAAATTGAAATTGAAATTGAAATTGAAGTGAGTGACATTGTGTGAACAAATAAATCCCACAAGCCTGCCAGTTTCAAAAAACCCCAATCAGTCACAACGCCTAATTACTGAAAAAGAGATCAGTGATTAGGACAGAGAATAGTTGTAGAAAACCCTAGATCAAATGAATTGAAAGAAGAGAGCACCTTGCAGAGAGGGAAAGTGAGAGAGAGAATATCAGATATTGGCGGTTTTGGGGACGAGAGGAACGGCGCCGTGTTGGTGTTTCAAGTTGGCTTGTTCCTCGCGGATCTTCTGCATCTGAAGCATCCTCTCCATGACAAGCTCGTACTCGCATTTCTCGTAAGAGTGGCGCTCGTTCTCACACTTCCAGGGAAGGTAGAACTCCGCTTGCCTGCACTTGTTGAGAGGGATGAGCAAGTGGGCGCACTGGTCCCTGTACGGTAACGGAACCCTAGCCTCCACCATCTCCTCCTGCGTCGCTATCATCTTCTTCGATGATCCTTCAACTTCCATCCTCAATTCGATGCCTCTCTTCCTTTCTCTTTCTTTCTTTCTTTCAATTCAACTCCACACTGCTTCTCTCCTCCCTCTGTTGCTGTGGTAACTGCTAAGGACTAAGGTTATATTCTCTCCATGGGGCTTGCTCAAATATATTAAAAAAAAAAATTATACTATTTATCATAATATTTTGTTTTTGTTAACAAGTATTTATTCAAATACTTATGATTATGCTAAATAATATTTTATGGATTTAATTATTTTTTTGAATTTTCAAATCAATTCCTATAGTTTAATTTTTCGGAATATTATTTTACCATAGAGAATAAAAATGGAGTGGGTTCATCATTTAATAAGTTACTCTTTCTTTATGGATTTTTTCTCTCTTTAATTTATTTTATGTGGTAGATTTTTTTTCTGCCATAAATACAAAAATAATATTCCCTTAATTTTGTTTTGGTTTCCGAAGGCATTCTCCGGCCGCCACTAGCGGACAGTCAAAAAGGAATCTTTTCGAGACGGGAGATTAAGTGGATAAGTCCCTCCCAATAAAGTATTTTCCATACACACGTCCAGAAATCGAACCCATGTCAGCCTCTCCCAACAAAACCTTTACATACGGCCAGGAATCGAACCCCCTGTCAGCATACTTAAGAAACCCAGCTATTTCTCATGTGCTGGGTTTTGTTGGTATATTCCCTTAATTTTTTAATAGAATAATTATATTTTTTAAGAAAAATTAAATGAGTCCCTACTCATTAATGATCATAAATTTTTGCTAATAAAGTATATAAGATCTATAGTTTTTTTTTTAAATTTTATATAAGTTTCTATAGTTTAACAAAAATTAATGTAGTCCTATCTACGAAAAAATACATATTAATGTAATCCCCAGGATTGTTTTTTTTTTTTTTGTAAGCATCCCCATGATTGTTATTGAATAAGAATGTGTTTATCTTCTATCTGAGATGAATAGGCCAGCAATTAATATTAGGCCCGGGATAAAATGACAACTTCTCTGTGTGGTGGGGCACAACAAAGGGTGATGGTTCATTTTCTGTTCAGACTAATGTTGTTAAAATCAAAATTTTAAGTAAAATCGAAAAGGGAAAAAAAATTTGTAAAACTTAAAATCATAATGTAAAAAATCGTAAAAACGTAAAAGCGTTTGAAATATTGATAAAATTGTTTTGACAAAAAAAATCGTAAAATCATATTGATAAATCATGATTTCAACAACTATGGTTGAGACAGTATTTGTATGAAGGCAAAAATATATCTCATTTCAAATGATATGAATTATGTTATTTTATAGACAAAAACAAATATGTGTCTATTGGAGATTGTTAATTGGTTTAGATATTAGATTGTTTAGATATTGGAGATTGTTAGGATCTTAGAGATTCTGTTTGTAACTATAGATAATATTTGTTTAGGAGTTTAGATATTGGAGATTGTTAGGATCTTAGAGATCCTAACAATCTCCAATATCTAAACAATCTAATATCTAAACCAATTAACAATCTCCAATAGTATCCTATTAAAAAAGTATAGATAAAATAAAGAATACAAATACAAAATTTATCTTTTTATGTCTATAAAATAAAATAATTTATGTCATTTAAAAGAATATAATTTTCTATTATGTCTATAAAATAAAATAATTTATGTCATTTAAAAGAATATAATTTTCTATCATGAGAGATAAATAATATAAATGAATATGGGTTATTTTTATCTCATTTTACATGAGATAAATAACTCTTCTACACACACAAAAAGATGTTGGGTCCCACCATTTTTTTCTATCTCCTCTTACATGTGGGTCCTACTTATACTTTTATTTCTATAACATGAGGTAACTTTTTTTCTACAACATAAGAAAAATATATCCCATCTTTTATATATATATATGTGTGTGTGTTGGGGTGTGGGGGGGGGGGGTTGTGATTGGGAGAATATTCTAATTGGGGGGGGGGGGGGGGGTTTGTGATTGGGAGAATATTCTAATTGAAGGTATAATTTGCTGTTTCAACTTGGCTTGCTTCTCGCGGAACATTCTGCTCTAAGTCTTGCAAATGAATCCGATTATGTCAAATCTTGCTTCATATTGTAGTCTTCATGCAAGAGGCTTTCGCTTTGTCAATTTAAGATCTTGTAAGGTTGTTATTTGTTTGTTCTGAGTGTGAGTGTTTGGTTAAAGTTATTGGAAAATTTTCTTATGGATGTCTTTCGGAATCACCATGTTTGGTTTAAGATATTGAATAATTTTCCCATCTAATATATTTTCCTAACTTTTGAAAAATAGGAAGCAAATGAGATATAGAGCACTATTTAGAAGACCATTTCTAAGATGGTATTTTGTAGAATAAATGGAAAGACACATTTCATTGAAAAGATAAAAAAGACACTGAGAATTTTTTTAGTATTATTAACCAATTTTCATAAAGTATGATAAAGGGTTATTTTAGTATTTTTAACAAATTTTCTTATCAATATTTTACTTTCAACCAAATATACACTCAAAAAATTTAAATCAATTTTTCCGGTAATATTTTGGCGTACCAAACAATTTTTTTTAAACTTTCATACCAAAATCACTTTCCCACCATATTCTTACTAATTCTATTTCCCTGATAAAATATTTTTTCTCTTGAACCAAACGTCGCCTGAGTATACTTATAATATGTTTGGATAGATGGAAAACGGATGAAATGAGAGGCAAAGTAATGATATTATCCTTCTTTAGATTATTTAAAATAAGATAAAAGGAAATTAAACATGATGAAAATTATTCTATCTTATTTTCTTGAATAAATTTTTTTTCTCATATGAAGTAAAACAGAGGTATTCTTTACTAATTTCTTAAGCATTTCATTTACTTTATCAAATAATAAAATATAAACGTTTTCATTATACTACAAAATATTAAAAAGTAATTTAATTATATTTCACTTTGTTCAATTATAAGTGGGAAAAATATATTCTTATGTTGTACGAGAGTGTTTTTCTCTCTTACATATACATCGATTTCTGTATTACTTTTTTATTTATTTTTTCTATTTCTACAAGTGATAGGTACTACACATGATTGTCTCTTCTTCTTTTTTTGGTAATAACACATGATTGTCTCTATAACATGATAGAACTTTTTCTTGTTACATGATATTAATAAAATTCTTATAAGTATCATGTATGGGTGTTAGAGAAAATTTTTTGGTTCTCAAGTCCCATATGATCCTTTCATTTAAGAGGTGATATTTGGACAAAATTTTTTTTTCTCTCTCCTCATTAGTTATACAATTTTGATTTATCCGAATAAATGAGTAAATAGGGTGTGAGAGGACTGAAATTCTTCTCGGGTTTTAGAGTGGAAAAAACAAAATCTCAAGAAATTTTTTGAATATCATTTTACATTATCAATTTATCATTATATGGGTGGTGCCGTGGCAAGCTCGAGGTTTTAAACACACCCTTATTCCATTGATTGATTGATACAAAAAATAATAAATGTGCCAAGTAGAAAGATGAAACGTCCTACATACAAATTTAACTTTGTTCAGACAGTCAATCATGACAATTAAGTAGGAGGCAGGTAGCTTTATGAGGATCATAAATGAATAGCCGCACTTGCTCTGAGCAGCATTTACTTATGCCGCTAGTTTTCTATGTTCTTGGTGTGGCAGAATCAGAAACTCCATCCATGGCTAACCATCTTATCGGGGGAAATGATATCCAGCCAATCCGTTTCTTCAAGATAATTCTTAAAACTAATCTTGAAAGGATTGTAAGTATTTCTACTTAGGCTTCTATCATATAGTCATATATGTCATATTTGCATCTGAGATATTTGCTATTGATATTAGATTGAAATAATATAAAGACATAAGCACCAGCTATTTGATTAGGAAAACACGTGAAGTTTATATGAGTGTTGTATTACTGAAAGGAATATGAGCACTTTTTACATACTAACCAACAGGTTCTTCACAGAAAATACCTAATATGTTTACAAGGAGATATGGAGATGGTTTATCAAATCCAGTGTTTGTCAAGCCTCCAGATGGTACTGAATGGAAAGTGTATTGGACAAAACAGAATGGTGAGATTTGGTTCCAAAAAGGTTGGAAAGAATTTGCTGAAAATTACTTTCTAGATCATGGCTATTTGGTGGTGTTTAAATATGAAAGAACTTCCCAGTTTGACGTGGTCATACTTGACCAGAGTGCTCTAGAAATAGACTATCCTTCTTGTGAAACATGTGATGAAAATGACAACCTTGATCAGAGGGATGATGAATCAGCTGAATATTTGATTGAATGGCTAGACCAGAAGGCTAGACAAAAGTCACCACTATTTTCTCCTCGACCTCATAAGAAAATGAGAGGTAGGGATTTCATTGTTTGGTTCTTCTTTTAATCGATATTGCTTGGAGTATTCTTCTATTAAACTTTCCATTGAACACTTGTGTTGGCTGGTTTATGATCTCTTACATGATCCTTTGCACACCAGCAATAAGATTTCTGTTCTCTTCAGTATTCTATGCATATATACAAACGTAATATGAATCTCATGGTGTCAAATACTTTACGTTTGATCGTGTTTTCGTTTCATATTTTAATATGGATTTATTTTGCGTGCCCATTTTTTTTGTTTTAAAATTTATGGGTCCCACAAAATATTGTATGCGTAGGAAAATTTGTTGTTATTTTAAAGGATGAAATAAAAACTCTTAAGATTATCATTTGACAAAATGGACTATATCTGGGAAAAGTGTTTATCCTTTTAAATGACACAACTTACATCTCTTCACTCTCACAAAGAGATGGGACCTACACCTTTATTTTTTTGTCAACTCTCTCTCCTCCTTTATCTATCTTAAACTGACATAACTTTACATCATTTAAACACTTTACCCATCTAGTATAATAACACACAAGTACTAGTATTATATTTATGGGAAAAGTATTCATCCTTTAAGGGATTGATTTTCTCATTTTACATGAGAACACACACAAACATGAGCGGGGTCCACAAAAAAGTGATAAAACAAAAAAGTCAAAATGGATCCCACCTTTTAATTGTGAGTGTAACATGAGAATTCTCATGTAAAATGATAAAACTATTTCCCAACTTTTAAATGATATAACTTGTGTCATTTTACTCTTATAAAAAGGTGAGACCCACATCTTTATTTATTTTTTGTCAATTCTCACTTCCTTTATCTATTTTTTTCTCTTATCATACATATTTTTTCGTGTATTTTTATGATAAGGCTAAAGTTATAGATAAACTCACTTCAGGGAATGTTTTTCTTCTTATTTTTTTATATATGGTAAGAGCAGCATTTTTACATTTGCAATATCATGAGGGAACAGGATTCTCAACTCAATTTATTTTATCTGATAAAAGCTAGAGATGAAACCAACAACTATTGAAGTTAATAATTCTCAAGATGCTCCCAAGCGTGTCTTTTACTGGCCGAGAGTTCTTTTCTTTTGTATTCCACAGGTGAGAAGAAGGCGACTCAAAGAACTTCATCATTGAATCGGCCACGCAAAGAAAAAGCTCGGGAAGTAGCTAAAACTTTCATCTCATGCAATCCATTTTTCACGGTTTTCCTAAAGCCTGTTCATCTGGCAGAATCCCAGCTGGTAGGTTTAATCATATTGAAACATTTACGTTCATAAAGTACTCCTAGCCTAGGTTCTGTTCTAACTCTAGTGATAATATTATATTTATTCAGAGTGTACCAGATTTGAAAGGTTATATTGAGAACAAAGAGAAGAAGGAGAAATATGTAACGCTGAAGCTTGGGAAAGGATCATGGCATGTGAAGTTGCTCCCTAGTTACAGTTCCCGTTCAAGTAATAGACTCGCTGCTGGTTGGTCCTTGTTTGCAAGCGAAACTGAATTGCAACCAGGAGACGTTTGTGTCTTTGAACTGATTAACCGAGAAGATTCCGTTTTTATGGTTCATGTTTTCAAACGCCGTAGTTAATTTATCCTCTTTGAGATGTTGTTTTTTGTGAAAAATTTAAGAAATACCACTTTCTGTTCCAGCTTTGGTTGGAGTTAAATTTGAAACTTTTGGAGGAAGAATCTATGATCCATGATTACTTTTAATGCATGGATTTCTTATTTTACTATCGAATTTATGCAAATTTTATAACGAACGCCCATATATGTGATGTTTTTTGACAAGAATAATGATTGAGAAAATGAAATATTTGAAAGGATAAGGGTGATTAGTTTTTGTTTAGAAATAGTAACCAGTGGCATGTGTCTTTTTAAGAACTACTTGATGAACTTTCTTAACTCAGATTGTATAAACTATTTGCTGATTTTTTTTGTATTTTAAATATGGAAAAAATATTTGTTATTTTAAATGATATAATTTTGTATTACTTTTAATAAAATTACGTTATTTTGATGTGTTTTTGTATTCTATCTCCTTTTTTTTCTAATTTTATAAAAAAATGTAAAAAAATATTAAAAACATATCAAAACAATTTAATTTCATTAAAAATGACATAAGGTTGTGTCATTTAAAATAATAAATATTTAACCTTTTAAATATTAAATTTGAACTATACAATTCTGTTCAAAATGTTCCTAGACATTTTGAATATTTAGGAACATGTTACCTTACATTTACCATTACAATTGTGCTCTCTCTTTCCACGAAAATTGTCATTTTACCTGACGCATGGAATGGGTTTGAAACTGCACCTACATGGCTACATACGTTGTAGGCGATTCAAGGGATCTGTGAAAGAGAAGACAAAGGGAAGAAAACTTTACTTCATTCATATGCTCCGCATACCCAATTGCAAAACCATATAATGTAAGTCTATAATACCTGAAGCAGGAATTGAGCGTAGATAGGCTGGGCTTAAATGCTAATTGATGGGCCAACATCTATTTAATACAACTCGTAGGTAAATAGATCCTAGGTTTGGAGATTATTTAATATGTACAGGACCACTAATTTTTAGGTAGTCCCTTAGTGTAAATAGGAGGATAAAATTATAAAAGAGAGAAAATAACAGGGATAAAAAGGTAAAGAAAAAATTATATTGTGAGAGGGAGCACCAAAAGATTCAATGGTCCTGGACCATATAAAATATTTCCCTACGTTTGGGGTCAAGTTTCCCTTAATATGGGTTGAACCCAAGGAGTTAACTTACCGACCCACTAAAAGGGGACGAGTTGGATTACACTTCTTAATCCACCAACCCGCCCCCTCGGGTTGTGGGTCAAAATGAGTTGGCGGCGGGTTGGCCCGGCCCGTCAAAATGGGTTGCGGCGGTTTGACTTGCTTGGTCAGTTTTTTTTTTTTACTGTTAGGTATTATTTTATTTGTTTTAAGCTTTTTCAATATCCAATTTTTTTTTATCTTAACACTCCCTAGAAAAAATAGAGAAGAAAATCTTTATTTATGACAAATGTTATTTTTATATGGAGACAAAAATAAGTCCCTAAAGAATGTTTGATTGAATATTAGCATATATTTATAATTGAGTTTAGAAAAAAATTATGGGAAGTGTGAAATAAAAATAATAAAATATAATTTATTTTTAACTTTTTTTTAGACAGATTAACCCGCCAACTTACCATAAACGGGATGGGTTGGGATTTTCAACCCATATCCTAGCAACAGATCCGGACGGGTCAACCTATTTTTGATGTGTTGACGACGGGGTCCGGGGGTGGCCGACCTATTTTGCCACCCCTACTCTAAATGGAACCTCCTGAAAAACTATAGTCCACAAGAAGGTAGCTGGGAGAAAATAACATTTAACAGTGCAAACTTTCAGAAGTAGTTGTATCTAGAATTTACGTGTATCTCTATAGGCAGTCCATACTCCAGAAGTAGTATCTATAAATTACGTGGATCTCTAAAGGCTCAGAGCTTAGAAAATCCATATTTTCCTTATGTTTACCCTAGGCTAATCATTATTTACACCAGGCTATTGAATATCAATTAGTTTCTGCTGAAATCCTAATACTTTGTGAATTAACTTACTACAGAGAATTAGACAGAGAAACAATGAGTTGGTAACTGATTAATGGCAAAAAATTGTTGAAAAAACAATTAAGTTCTCACCACAACAACCATCTATTGTAATCAAAACCAAGGAACAAGTTTAAATATAAGATGCTAGGTCATTTTGTGCATGCGTCCATCCATTTAAGCATAAATTATGCACATTCATTTACCAACTTTAAGGTTCAAATTTAATTGGGTTCCAAAGTTATTTTAGGATAATTTGTGCTTAATTAGCTCTCTTAATAGAAAATATCTTCCCTGCTCTTTTATGGTTGGTGTCACGTGAGTCATATTTTTTCCTATTTTTAGTAAATAAGAACAAGAGTTTCAGCATTTAATTAAGGATGAGCCTGTCACCTGAATAACACCACACAGTAAGTATAATAAAGGAGAATAAGTTGTTAATTATTTACCCCTCAACTTAGTTGACGAAAATCAACATTAATGTTTAATTTGCTTAATTTTAGTGTTTTTAATTATTTGCTTAAATTCAAAAATTAAAGGATAGTTAATGATTAGATTTCTCTATGTATTGTTTTTGTTTTTAAAATTTATTATGAATAGGGAGGAGCGGAGGACTTGTAACCAGAGGAGACATATTTGATGATTGAAAATTGAGTATTTGGAAGTTCTTTCAAAGCCTTGTTTTAAAATATTGTTATCTTTTATCCAATCTTAGTTTAGTGGAAAAACAAGTAAATTCTTAATCAATTGGAAGGTTGGACTAACTATTAATCTCAATTATAGTGAACTCTTCTTTGATTTGAGTTGTGGCTACCTTGAAAACAGTTCATACATTATGTTGTTTGGCTTGATAATTTGAAGTTTATTTCTAGATCTGACTTATGGGTCTTGATTAATGGTGGTGGAAAGAGATTAATACGTACCGATCTATTTTTCCATGGTTCCGGAATCTTTTGGTTATTTTTTATAATATTAGGAATCAATAAGTGTTTGACAATTCAGTTGAGAATTCCCGTTGAATAATATTATTAATCAATATAATTCTATTAATAATATCATTAGAAAATCGAATCCTAAATTTTGAATTTCTTTTAATGTGTAGGTATAAGGATTTTATACAAACAATAAAGGATGAAGATGTTACGAGCAAGAGGAAAAGGGGAGGCCCAACATGGGCCAAGCACTATTTGGTGAATGTCTGATTGTTATATTTTGGAAAGGGAAAAGTATTTATTTTTTTAAATGATAAAATTTATATCTTTTTACTCTTAGGAAAAAGTGAGACCCATATTTTATTTTTTTGTCAATTCTCTCATATTTTATTTATTTTTTTTCTCTTTTAGAATGACACAACTTTATCTTCTTTAAAATGATAGACACTTTATCTTTTGTAAATCAATAGTTGTGTAATTGTATATCAGTATAAGAGTAAGGGTACATTAGTAATAGCTGATATATTGTAATAGTGTAATAGTGAGGTGGCAATTAGTTACTTACCCATGTTTCAATTGCTTAAGATGGATGCATGTGGTTAATTGAGGTGCAATTGTAATAAAAGGACATCTGTAACCGAAGAAGAGTGTTCTGGAAATTAAAGTGATTTGTGCATTCTTTCAGTTTCTTTCCTGCGTCTCTGTTAGGGTTCATACCATTTAACAGAAGAAGGCTAATATTTTGAGGAGAGTAATTAGAAGTGGTGCTAATAAATGACGATTTCAATGCAAGTAATATGAAAGGTTGAGTTAAACGTATTGCAGGGTTCGAGATAAACTCAAAACGCCATTGATTCCACACAATACATGAATCCATCTTCCTCATACCAAAAACCGAGGAGTTTTTGAGTCGTACATTGTATGGTAGCTGATGATCATCAACTAATCTTTGGAATTGTGTACGAGGCAGCAAATAGCTTTTATGTTCTTGGTATAGGAGTGACACAGCTTCTCAACTTCAGATTCCATCCATGGCTACTTGTCTTGGCCAGCAAAATGCAATCCTACCTATTCATTTCTTCAAGATTATTCTTAAAACTAATGTTCTAAGGCTTGTAAGTATTCTTACTTAACCTTTTAACCATAGACATAAATGTATTTGCATTAGATATTTGCCAATGCTATTATCCAAGCTTTGGAATAAATCACATGTGGATATATAATATGACCACAAGAAAATTGATCAGGAAAAATAAGTGAGGTTTAGATTACTCTTGTATTTCTGGTAGGAATATGAGCATTTTTTTAGCATACTCACCAATATTTTCTTCTCAGAAAATACCCAATAAGTTTACAAGGAGGTATGGAAATGATTTGTCAAATCCAGTGATTATCAAGCCTTCAGATGACACTGAATGGAAAGTGTATTGGACAAAACAGAATGATGAGGTTTGGTTTGAAAAGGGTTGGAAAGAATTTGTTGAAAATTACTCTATAGATCATGGGTATTTGATTTTGTTCAAGTATGAAGGAACTTCCCAATTTGATGTACTCATATTTGACCAGAGTGCCCTAGAAATAAACTATCGTTCCAGTGACAATAAGGGCAACCATGATCATAGTGGTCATGAATCTGTTAAAATTTTAGGGGAAACCCCTCCAGACAAAAAGGCTAGACCAAAGTCACCTTTGTTTTCTGCTCGATCTCCAAAGAAAATGAGAAATGGTACTCATGGGAATGTGGAAACTAGCTCCAATTTTCAAAAGTTGCATGCAGGTGATCAATCTGATCAAGGGACAAAGTTTCAGAAATCTTTCAAGCACCAATTGGAAGGTACGGATTTCATGATCTATTTTTCCTTTTAACGGATATTGTCCTTTGAGATCTTTCATAAGTTCTCTGTTTAACACTTGTTGGTGGTTTATTATTTCCACCATGGTTCTTTGCAACTACGTCACAAAGGAGTGTCTGTTCCCCAAGTAAGATATTCTTTGCGCATGGAAGAATGTAAATAAACATGAAGGATAACATAGCACTTTAACATTTTCTAAATAATGATGGGTTAAATTTCTTAGTATCTTTCTGTTGTATAAGAAAAGACTAGACTTCAAACCAATAAATTTAATTTTCAAGATACTCCAGAAGGCGTCTCTTTAATTGGCTGCTACTTTTCTCGTTTGCATTCCACAGGTCTAAAAACTACTCAAAGAACTTCATCGTTGAATTGCCCCAAGTATGGTAGAGCTAAGGAAGTAGCTAAAAAATTCGTCTCGTACAATCCTTTTTTCACGGTGTTCATAAAGCCCTCACATCTGGAAAAAAATGCAATGGTATGGTTGAACAACAAATACACTCTATGATGAAACATTTATGTTATGCTTATTGAAGGTGTTATATATTCATAAACTCTATGTTTTGTTCTGAACTTGATGACTATAGCAGTAATATTACATTATGCAGAAAGTTGTACCAAAGTTCATAAATATTGACAGCAAGGAGAAGGATGTGATGCTGCTGCTTGGGAAAAGATCGTGGCCTGTGAAGTTGGTCTGTTATCCCAATTGTTCGTATGACCGCTTGTCTTCAGGTTGGTGTTTGTTTGTAACAGAGAGTAAATTGCAAGTTGGAGATGTTTGTATCTTTGAGCTGATTGACAAAGAAATTCCCGTGTTGAAAGTCCATGTTTTCAAAAGTCCGAACTAGTTTATCCTCTTGGAGCTATCGCTTTCATCTTTCTGTAATTTTTTTGAAGAAACATGGCTTTTATTCCATCTAATGGGTAAAAGTGACAATTAGCTGTAGTTTATTTCGAGAAATTTGAACGAGGATTTTATAACACCTGAATTTTTTTAACTTGCTATTAATTGCATGCAAATCAATTGAACATCATATCTTTTTTTGTTTTGGTAGATGTGGATGTGTGATATCTTTTGGCTTTTTGACCCTTATGGCCCTTATTTAATAAATAATTACCAATTTGACCCTCATTTTAAACTAATACGAAAATTTAACTCTCCCACAAACATAACACCAATCTGCCCCTGTTTGACCGTTGACCACACTTCCTACCCGGGTACACACTCACTTACCCGGGTAGATTTTGAAATTTTTTACCTACCCGGGTAGATAGGTGTGTACCCGGGTAGAGTTCTTCAAATCTGGGCAAACCTTGCATTACTTACCCGGGTACATGAGTGTGTACCCGGGTAAGTGTCGACCAGAAACCCCAATATCAATGGGTTTTGGCCATTGTTGCGTGATTTAGGTTTTTGTTCCCCAAATCTCTCTCCCTTGAGCTCTCTATTCTGAAAAATCACACATATAATTCATCTCATCCATCCATAAAGCTTGATCTTTGTAGGACATTGAGATTGCACCTCCACACACACATTTTGTTCTCAAAAATCCGAACCAACATCCAAAAACCCAAAACCTAGACCTAATTTTCGTGGGAAGGATGAGTTCAAGTCCAAACATGGTTCCTATAGTTATTTACTACAATGGAAGGCACTTTGAAGGTCCGAACGGTGTCCGATTCGAAGGAAAAACAAAAACGATGAAAATCAAAGTGGGCACTACATGCAATGAACTGAAGCAGAGAATCCTCCAAAAAATGGGGTTAGAAGGCATCCATTCCATCCACCGCATGATAGCCAGGTTAGAGACTGTACTGGATATGGATACAATATACTACATTGGTAATGATATCAATGATGATGAAGATGTGGAGTTCGTCACAGATGCGTATGTTGGATGGAAAATTTTAAAATATATTGAGATTTATGTTGAAGTTGATGCTGGTCAGTCTTCATCTTTGCCGGTGCATGCAACCACTACTGCACAATGTACTGGTCAAGAAGATACAATTGTACGATCTTCCGCACCTCCTCGGGTAGCCTTGGATGAGGATGAAGAGGATGAAGATGAGGACTATGTGGACAGCGAAGATGAGGGAGAACCTGAAAGTGAAATTCCTCCAGGTGATACGTCAGACACTGACGTGGACGGAAATTTTGACGCAGACACGAGCGCTGTAAGTTTGGGTACCCCAGCCTTGTCACCACTCCATGTTGACCCAGGATTGTCACAAGTGCATGTTGACCCAGCCTTGTCACAAGTGCATGTTGACCCAGCCTTGTCACCACTTCATGTTGACCCAGTCAGTAGTGGTAAGTTTATAAATTGTGACATTTGCTTTTGACAATTTATTATTTGTGGTGATATTCATTCAGACAAATGAGAGTTGATGTTTAGATGCAGGGACAGCGGTGGAGCCTTTTTGGAATGAAAGCCAACATTATTCATTCATTAATTGGGCCCACCCTAATGACGAGTTGGAACTCCTATATGGGGATGATGACTTGCAATGGTGCAGGTCGTACGATGAGGCAGGACGTAGGTTTGGTCATATGACAACCAACCTATCTGAGTGTGTGAATAAGGTGCTTCGTGGAGCACGTAATCTACCAATAACTGCATTGGTGAAGATGACATTCAGTAGACTCGTTGAATATTTCGTCAAGAGACGTGAAGCCATTGATAAAGATATCTCACAAGGAAGGATAATTTCAAAGAAGGTTGAGGCAGCTTTGGAAAAAAATGATGAATTGGCCGGCACTTATCGTGTGAGGATATATGATAGTTCCCTATTACTGTTTGAGGTTGAGGATGCCTACAATCAATCTACTCACGAGGTTGGTGACACCATGAGAGTTGACTTAATCAATCGTAAATGTCAGTGTGGTAGGTTTACAGCAAGGAGGTATCCCTGCAGCCATGTTTTAGCAGTTTGCAAGGCAGCCAGGTTAAACCATTATGATTATGTGGATGACATTTTTAAAATCCCAACCATTTCTAAAGTATATGCTGAACACTGGTTTCCTATTGGCAATGAATTGTTGATTCCATCCGTTATTGGGCCTACTGTAATTCCGGATTCACGGTTGGTACGTGCAAAAGGAAGACCAAAGTCTTCAAGGATTCAGAATGAGATGGATTGGGTTGAGTCTCAACCGACGAGCAGTCAGAGTAGATGTAAGCATTGCAAGCAAGTTGGACATAACATTCGTACATGTCCATTGCGACTAAGACAAGCATGATCATTAGTACTTTGTTTTGTAATGACATTTACTATTTAAGTATTGTTTTGTTTGTAATGACGTTTATTATTTACATATTATGTACTCGTTGCGTATTGTGCATTCCGAATGCAAACCATACCCATTTACCCCTTCCCCAAGTCAGTTAATGTTGTTGTATTAGGGTGCAATACAAAAAAGGGTTAAAAAATGGCCAAAACCGAACCTGTCCCTGCATAACCAACTGATCTACCCGGGTAACCTGTACTGGTGTACTCGGGTAGCATGTACCCGGGTAAACCAGTACATGTTACCCGGGTAGACCAGTTGGTTATGCATGGACAGGTTCGGTTTTGGCCATTTTTTAACCCTTTTTTTGCTTGTTCTGTAATCCCCACATATAATATAACTTGGGGGTGGATTGATTTCGTACAAATAGGCAACCGGAAGCATAATGTGCGACAATCAAAGTTTAAACTTAGACAAGTACGAATTTGCAGGAAATGAAAATTGCATTAAAATAGGATATCAAATTGCTTTCAAATTGCATTCAAACCAAGGTTCACATTACAAAAAGATCCATCAAATATTGATCATTCAAATATTTAGGTCCAAAATGCAAAATACATAATTCAAAATGTAAAACCCTATGGACACTAATAGCACAAACTAATCCGATTGCGTGTCCTCCCCATTCTCATCATCCTCATCCACATCATCAGTGTCCTCCTGTGGATGGGCACCCCTGCCAACTAAATCCTCTAAATGTGCAACCCTTCTGTCCAACCGCGAAACACTTCTGTCCATCTGGTTCCGCCACTTGTTCGTGCTCTGTCTATATCCTCTAAAGTCAGTAGACAGTCTCCACATGGATGCCATGACATCATCAAGTGTCCATCCACCCTCGGGAGGAGCTGGTGGTCGCCCTCTGCGGGTGAGACGTGTCTGTCCTTCATCATCCTCATCATCATCATCGTCGCCATCATCAAGGCCTGCAGTAAAAACCAAGAAAAGCAAAAATGTCACATTAAAAAAAAAATCAAAACAAGTATGCATAATGGCCATAAAACCAAACACATCACCTGCAGGTGCATCCTCCATCTCAGCATCGTGGTGGACTGGGATCTCAGGTGGTTCTGGTGCCTTCTTCCAGTACCAGGGACCCGCTCTGCTCTGCTGGATCCCACACTGCTTCAGCAGTCTCTCACCAAATATGGCATTCCACCCTGTGGCGACCTTAAAGTTCTCAGTCGCCGTAGGCACACCAAATCTGTCTAGGATCTTCTGCACCAGGAATGCAAAAGGCAATTCAGCCTTCTTCGACTTGGCAGCCTTCCACATCAATATGCAGATGTAATGCCTCCAGTTCACCTCCTTGCGGTGGAGGAGGGCCCACAGTATAACAAAATCTCCTTCCAGCACCTTCGAATGATTATGCGGGCGCTGAAAAATAATATGTGTGACCACATAATGGAGAATACGAGCAGAAACCGACAAGTTGCTCACAGGGTAGTGAGAAAAATGTCCGGCCTCGGCGTCTGCCCTCCTGGTCTGTGTGACTATGGTCTCCCTGTCATAATCACCAAAAATATGATGGCTGTCTCCATCATATAGAGCTGCTCCTGTGACAGCATCAAAATCATAACCCAGGAGCTCTGTCCAAATGGGCGCAGTCATGACGATATCAATCCCGCAGACACGGGAAGTCAGCTCGCCATTCGCATATCCAAGGTTCTGGTAGAAGGCTCTGACCATCACCTCAGAGTAGGGGCATCTCATCTCCGCAAGCACAATCAAATGTGTCTCCTCAAGTAGCGGAACTATTTCAAAATTCTCCAAATTGAAGAAGGCCGAATCCAGTGATTTCGGCTCGCAGATCTTCCTGCTCATGAAATATTTGACATACTTTTCGTGGGCAGCTACATCGTCGTCAAACAAATAACCGAACGGCAAGTCCGGAGCCTGACTCGCACCAGCCTGCGGCTGAGAGGATGACGACCCGTCCTGTCGCCGCTTGCTTCTTCGCTCGTTTTCCACCAACGGCAGCTTTGAGATGCGTCTGGCACTCATTTCGTCACACAACTAAACTGAAAAAAAAATGCCAACATCAGAAATATAAACATACAGATTAGGGTTAGGGTTAGGGTTAGGGTTAGGGTTTAGGGTGAGGCAGATTGGTTAAGGTTAGGGTTAGGGTTAGGGTTAGGGTTAGGGTTTTTTGTGAGGCAGATTGGTTAGGGTTAGGGTTAGGGTTAGGGTTTAGGGTGAGGCAGATTGGTTAAGGTTAGGGTTAGGGTTAGGGTTAGGGTTAGGGTTAGGGTTAGGGTTAGGGTTAGGGTTAGGGTTAGGGTTAGGGTTAGGGTTAGGGTTAGGGTAACACATACAAGGGTAACACATACAAATTGATAAAATTATTCGGTCTAAATGCAATAATATAAACGAAATTACAATGAATTGATAAATTTACACATGAGGGATGGATATATAGAATCAAATCAATGAAACGAAAAAAAAATTACCTTTAATCGATTGCAATCGGTGGAAGACAGAGAGGATCACACACTGATGATCAGAAACCACAACAATATGAGCAAGATTCGACCTTCAAATCGCACCTAATATGCCTCTCAAAGCAGCTCTACTCGGGTACCCTTTGTGGGTTTTACCGAATGGGGCTGCTGGCCTTTATAAAACGCAATCTGGTCGACACTTACCCGGGTACACACTCATGTACCCGGGTAAGTAATGCAAGGTTTGCCCAGATTTGAAGAACTCTACCCGGGTACACACCTATCTACCCGGGTAGGTAAAAAATTTCAAAATCTACCCGGGTAAGTGAGTGTGTACGGGTAGGAAGTGGGTAGGAAGTGTGTTATGTCAACGGTTAAATTTTCGTATTAGTTTAAAATGAGGGTCAGATTGGTGTTATGTTTGTAAGGGTCAAAGAGGTTAGAAAGAGAAAATTTTCGTTATATTTTGTAGTTTAATCGCTTTCATTAGTGAAAGGGTCAGGAAATTGGTAATTATTATATTAAATCGGAAAAGGGCCATACATTACATAATACCATAGGACTAAAATGACCACCCGCATATGATTTTTAGCAAAAATTCCATATTAGTGTATAATCTAAATCCTATGAAGCAGGATTTTGGTAGATGCATATTGAAGG
>JAVKPL010003180.1:0-19148 GCA_032173675.1 Gastrolobium villosum
CACACAAAGGAGCGTGGATTGACAATCTCGACAATGTATTGTGGGGATATCGTACGACGGCCCAATCTTCCACCCAAGAAACGCCTTTTAGGCTAACTTACGAGTCAGAAGCAATGATCCCTGTGGAGATCGGTGAATCTTCATGGAGGCATGACCACGTAGCCGCAGTCGCCAACGATCAAAACCTGGCCGAAGCATTGGATTTGCTTGACGAGCTCCGAGAACATGCCGCACAAAATGGCAAGCTCACCAAAGATAAATCAGCCACTTATTACAACATGAAGGTGGTTCATCGGAGGTTTGAAGTTAAAGACATAGTCCTACGAAGGGCGGACGTTGGAAACAAGAACGTCCGCGAAGGAAAGCTCGCCCCAAATTGGGAAGGACCATACCGAATAGCAAACGTGCTAGGAAACGGAGCATACTCCTTAGAGACGTTGGATGGGAAAGCAATCCCGCGAGCATGGAACGCCGACAAACTCAGAAAATATTATAGTTGACCCATCATGTAACACTCTCTGCACTCTTTTCCTTTCCTAAGTTTTTATCCCAATGGGTTTTACTAGGAAAGGTTTTTAACGAGGCAGAACTTTTAATGAAAAACTTCCGACTCATATTACTATTGTTAACATAATTTAGTCAAAGAACGGGACTATTTTCACCCCCGCCACAGTTGGACTGGGACGGTACTCACCCCCAGCCAACGCCCAAAAACGGGACGGTTCTCACCCCCGCCGCAGTTGGACTGGGACGGTACTCACCCCCAGCCAAAACCCAAAAATGGGACGGTTCTCACCCCCGCCGCAGTTAGACTGGGACGGTACTCACCCCCAGCCAACGCCCAAAAATGGGATGGTTCTCGCCCCCGCCGCAGTTGGACTGGGACGGTACTCACCCCCAGCCAACGCCCAAAACGGGATGGTTCTCACCCCCGCCACAGTTGGACTGGGACGGTACTCACCCCCAGCCAACGCCCAAAACGGGATGGTTCTCACCCCCGCCACAGTTGGACTGGGATGGTACTTACCCCCAGCCAATGCCCAAAAACGGGATGGTTCTCACCCCCGCCGCAGTTGGACTGGGACGGTACTCACCCCCAGCCAACTCCCAAAATGGGATGGTTCTCACCCCCGCCACAGTTGGACTGGGATGGTACTTACCCCCAGCCAACGCCCAATAGCGGGATGGTTCTCACCCCCGCCGCAGTTGGACTGGGACGGTACTTGCCCCCAGCCAACGCCCAATAACGGGACGGTTCTCACCCCCGCCACAGTTGGTCTGGGACGGTATTTACCCCCAGCCAACGCCCAATAACGGGACGGTTCTCACCCCCGCCACAGTCGGACTGAGACGGTTCTCACCCCCAACCAACGCCCACACTAGGACCAGAGCACTAACGACGCTAAATAGAGTTGATCAACATTCATTCGAGGCGTACAAGAACACAGAGAAAGGAAAAGAGATGCATTATTAGCAAAGGAAGAAGCCCGAGGTGAATAAGAACACAGAGAAAGAAAAAGAGATTCATTAAGCAAAGGAAGAAGCCTGAGGTTGACATGCCAGCCCCAAAAAAAAAAAAAAAAAAAATTACAAGTTATACAGTCCTTTCTTCCGGACCGCTCACCGCCCCAACTTCACCGCCCGGCGCCTGATCAGGAATAACCTCGCTGCCGCTACCCGCCACATCTGTAGGCGGACATGCATCAGAGGCCTCACGCCCACCTTCGACGCTTTGGTCACCCTCGCCATCAGAAACGGGGAGCGCCCCGCGTGCCCCTTCATCATCATCAGTTTCAGGCGTTTCCTCAATTACCTTCACGGCGTCGCCATCAAGTCGCTCAATTATTTTACCATCCTCAACATCATAGGCGGGATCAAAACCCATCAAATCAGCACCAGGATAGCGGATGGCCACTTGCTGAAGAGCGCTATTGAAAGCTTGAGTCAAAAGGCTGGCGAGAGCCTCCTCCAGTTTCTCAACTTGACCAAGGGCCTTGTTAAGATCTTCTTCTTTAGCATGAAGACGCCCCTCAGTCACAAACAGTTTAGCAGCAAGTTCATCCTTCTCAGTCAGGAGGACGCTCTTCTCCTTCTTGACATCCTCCAGCGCCTTGCCTAAAACGCCCTTCTCACCCTTGAGACGCTTCACATCATCGTCAACACTGGCCTGCCGTGCTATCAATGATTTGATTGAAGCCTCCTTGTCAGAAAGCTCTTTGCCAAGACGCCCGACATCAGCAGTAAGGGCACCCACATGTCGACCAAGATCGTCAAGGCGATCTGCCTGCACGGAGCACTTTTCATCCACCGCCAAGGCAATCTCCTGCATCGCAAAGATGCGACCAACAACCACCTGAGTACAATCCAGCATTTGCTGACGATCAAGGCGCGACGGGGCCAGCAAGGTGGGACGCCCTATTTTAGGATATCCTCGTGAAAGATCCCCTTCTGATAAAGAAAGGGCGCTCGAAATAGAAACCGGAGCAGTGGCGATTGGAGGACTAGGGGTGGAGTCGAAGCCTGATCACCCTCAGTCGAAGGGCGATCGATTACCCGATCAGAACCAATTGAGAGGTCGTCACCTTCGACATGACCGTGGCGTGAAGATTTGGACGGCCGAGTCGGCGATGAGCTCGTGGACGCGCCACGCTTCAAACCAGATCCTCCCAGGGCAGGCGATCCGCTACCCAACGTAGACTCGCTGGTTGAAGAATTGGCAACAGCCTCAGTTGCCTCTCTAATTATCGGCCGGTTGGCCCTTTTCCTCAATTCCTCTGCAGGAATGTCCGCGGCAGAGCGAACCTTCCCCTTACCCTTGCCCGTATCCTTCGGCGCAAGGGTGGGTTGAGCCGGAGCAGCCTCGCCTTGTCGTGCCCGCAGTTTCGCAGCCGCCTCGCGAGCAAGCCTTAGAGATTCAGCTGCCATGCTCCCAACTGCAAGTCAAAATGAAGACAAAGAATAGTGTGAGAAGCTACAAAGAAAAATGAAAATAAAGAAGGCGTTAGAAGCTACATGATAAATGAAGATAAATTAAACACTCAGAACGCCATCACACCTCCGTGGCACAACACTTGCTTCGTCGGCCACATGGGCAAAAATCCCTTAACATCCACAAACCAGTCAACCACCAAACGCTCCCCAGGCGTTAAGCTCCCGAAGGAGTAAGAATAACGACCAGCGGTCACCCCATAGTGGGCCTTAGTCCAATATAAAGGAAATCGGCACTGTCTAGTCGCCGGATCAACAAAAAATGGAAGCTCCCCATCCCCTAGCGTCGGCTCAATCCAGAAGAAGGTATGTTTCCAATTCTTATATGAATTGGCATATTGAGCAAATATCGCTCCCAACGAAGTCCCCGCCTTTAGAGAAACCCACCCAAGCTTTTTCTTCGGCGATACTTGGAACAAGTAGAAGAATAACCGCACAGAAAAGTCCCATTTAAAGTACCGGCATATACTTTCAAATACCCTAACGAACGCCCAGACGTTCGGATGCAACTGGGAGGGCGCGACTTGCAAATGGGATAACACTCCCATCTCAAATTCTGTGAGAGGAAACCTCACTTTTTGATCTGTAAAGTGGGTTTTATAAACCATGAAGCGCCAAACAGACTTCTTGGCATCACTGGGCACGTCGCAAACTTGTCGGTCACTTGTCACAACAAACGGCTGCCATTTGGCTTCATTCGCGCCATCCTCAGTAATCATAAACGCAGGCTCAGTTTGGTAATGACGACGAAGAATGTCCTTATCGGCATAACTCGAGGATGACGCAATGATATCCGGGTCTACCCATTCCCGCGCCTCGAGGCGAGTGTCCGACTGAACAATCTCCATCAGTCAGAAAATATTTCTACCTGGAGTAACAAACGGGTTGTCAACTGGACCTCCAAATCAAGACGACGATTAAAAGGAAAAAAAGAAATTTCACCTCGCCCTGTACCCCATCTCCACAAACGCCAACTCCCACATCAATCACCAAAAAAAAAAAAGGAAGAAGAAGACAGAAAGGGGATCTACTTACCATCAGAATCAGAAGTTTCTGAAGAACTCGAAGCATAAAAATCGGAATAGCTTAATGAAGAAGGCCACCAAACAGGTGGTATCTTATAAAGCTCCAAATCTTCATATATGGCGTCCCACACACCATACCTAACAAGACGTCCATCTTCTGGATGTAATCTACCCAGTCGGTTATCCGTAGATTAGTCATACTTACGGCGATGGAAAGACGCAGGAATTGGTGGTATGTACCCTTTGGAAGTACTTAGAGCAACTGAAGAATTGGCAGTTGGGTTTGAAGGTTTATAGTAAGTTTCAAGTGGGCGATGATGAGGAAGCTGATTAATGGAAGACAAAGGGCGAATAAGTCGCCCTACGCCAAAGGCAGAACGCCTAGAAGCACGACGGCGGAACCCACTACCTCGCCTAACTGAAGGAGCGGGAGGACCCGAACCACGACGACGAGAAGGCCGAGCCCTAACCCTCTCATGGGAACTCCCTGACTGTCGCCGCCTAGATCTACTAGGACGACGTCTACTAGAACCAGACGCCTCACCTAGGTAAGGAACTACATGCCCTAAAGCTCGCTCTGGTAAGAGATTCTGAATCTCTTCTTCAGAAAACCCCAACAGTTCAGGAATTTTACCGTGGGGCAGTGACTCCACCCCCAGAACCAAAGAACGTGAAGATGAGAAGAAACTGCTAACCCCACTGTACAGCCTTCGACTGAGTCGAAGGCTTCGTCAAACTCCTCTTTGATTTCAACCTCTGGTAAAACCAACCCAGGGATACTCATAACCTTACAGTACCCAGAACAAAACAAGAAGTAGAAGGAAAGATATACAAGAAAGTAAAAAGGAAGGGTAAGATAGTATACCTGAAGATTATGCACAAATCGCAGAGGAACAAAGGTTGATCGGAAGGACACGATGAAGAAGAAGTTCAAAGTGGTTTCAAGGCAGGAAATGTCTGCCAAAACTGTTTTCCCCCTTTTTTAAAGAAAAAATGGGACCCAACGTGTCACTACACTGCCGCTTGATCTCCGACCGTTGGATGTTCGAGCCAAGAATGATTGGCGGTCATGATGAACTGCTTTATCTTAGACCGTCAGGTGTGAGTAACGTGTTTCGACGAACGGATGCGATAAAGGGCCAGAGGGTAATTTCAAGTCAAATGTCAATCATGTCACTTCAATGCGCCGTATCTCGAAACAACGCAAATAGCCTGTAATGATTACAGAGGCGTCATAATTACTTTCACGAGAATCGAAGAGGCATGACAGAAGGGCAAAACCTAAAACACCCCTGAAGAATGGAAGCAAAAACGGTTGTTATCCCAAGCCTAGAAGGTAAGACGCCCAAATTCTAGATCGGCAGTTTCTGACCTTAAAACACACTCGCACTATACAGAACACGCCATATTACAACTTCGGCGAGATCTGATCAGCAAACGCCCTACACAGACCACACAGCGCCTCAAACTCCCATTCACAATATCGTTGAGGAAGGAATAAAGACGATCGCCCCAAAGGTAGCGCCCCAAGACTAACTTGGCACCATCCTACGCATGCTACCAAGCTAGGGGGCTCCTGTTCCAGAAGGCCCAACTACCCCAACAGGCCAACCGCCCCAAGCGGCCCAGGTTCTCCGACCCAACCCTTTAGGACGGTCGCCCTAAAAGGTAACGCCCAAAGACTCTAACTTGGCACCATCCTACGCATGCCACCAAGCTGGGGGGCTCCTGTTCTGGATGGCCCAATCGCCACAGCAGGCCTTAACCGCCCTAACAGGCCAGCCACTCCAGCGGCCCAACTTCGCAGGCCCAAACCCCCTTTTAGCTCCACGTTAGCCCTAAGGGCTGACGTGTACCTTCACATCCGCCAAGGGTGCAGCACACCCAAGATATACACCAAAATGTCTTACTTTGGGACATTAACCACCAAAGGCAATCGCCACAGGTATCACAAAGGGGAACTCTCCCTTTGCCCAACGCTGGCATCGCCAGTAGCAGGGGGCGCAGCGCTGCCACAACGTCAGCGCCTAAACCGCCCAACACTGCTATCATAGGAGTGTATCCCAAGGAGAGTTGACTATCCTCCCTGATCTAACCACACCATGATCACTATAAATAGCCCCCAGAGGGCACAACAGAAAGCATGTTATGTATCGTTATTAGCCTAATACTTGAATTCTCTTATAGCTTTATACTTGTACTGATTATCTGCTTATACTTGGGATAATATCTCGTGGCCTGGTCTTTACCAAAGCCATAGATATCACCCATACAGTGATCATACACCCTATAAGGGAACATAGTGGGCATATAGATTCCAACGGTACAATATATATATATATATATATATATATATATATATATATAGACAAGATATTCTTACACCGGTGTAAGAGTTAGAAGTCTTAGATTCATCTTGATCATTGATCCACTCATTGTTGTCAAAAACTAGTGTAAAAACGTAAAAATTTACGTTTTCACATTTTTATTGGATTGGTGCGTGTTAAAACGAAGTAAAAACCATCCTTAGTAAAAACTGGTAAAAATACCGTGTAAAAACGTAAAAATTATAAAAACATATGTTTTTACCATTTTTACTTAAAACAATTTAAAAAAAAAGATATTTACAAAAAAAAAATTAATAAAAAAAAACCCAATTTTCATTTTACTCAAATCATATGCACAATATCTTTATATCTTTTTGTTTGAATATATGTCTTTCATAATTATGTCCTATAAAGCTGCAATTCTATTATAAGTTATGTTATGAGAATTATTTTGTGTTTTTGGATCATTGTGTGCATCGAAAGAAGTGGAAAATCCTGATGAGCGATGATCCAAAATCTAGAGTATATGAAGCAGTTAGAGCATGTTGTTATCCATTAATTGTTAGTAATCATTGTATATAATTTTGATACTTGGTTATAAAAAAAAATTCCTTTTTAAATAGATAAGTGGCTCAACACACATGTTCATTATGAGAAAAAGTTTTATATGCGCGCGCGCACACACACACACATATATATATATATATATATGGGTTTGATGTTTGTCATTTTAAATGACATAAGTTATGTCATTTTAGAAAATAAATAGACACAAGGAATGGAAATCATGGGAGAGAAAATGAATGGTTTTTTAATTTAAATTTTAAATAAAAAAATATTATTATGTGTCTGTCTCTCTCTTAAAATCACATAACTTTATGACATTTAAAATGACAAACATTTCTCTGTCTCTCTCTCAATATATATATATATATATATATATATATATATATATATGGGGCAGGATCATCTTACACCAGTGTAGGAATAATAATTCTTACACCAAATCTTAACCATTGATTTTTTGCATCTAACGGTTAAGATTTAGTAGCTCTCATTCATTAATTAATTTTTAATTCCCAATAAATCTCAACCGTTGGATGCACGAAAATCAACGGTTAAGATTTGGTGTAAGATTTATTATACTTACACTGGTGTAAGTTGATCCTATCCCTATATATATATATATATATATATATATATATATATATATATATATATATGTATATGTATATGTACCTTAAGTACTAGAAAGTAGAAACTTTACGTTTCGTGTCGTTTCTACGTTTTACGTTTCTACCACTTCTTCCCATTTCTACGTAAAAACTCGAGTGACAATATTTCATCTACTTGTATCCAATGGCTCACATTACTAAGAAATTCAAGCCCTTTGATATGAATAGGATCAAAGAACAAGATTAAGAGTGTAACTTGTGTAAAATGATCCTGACCATATATATATATATATATATATATATATATATATATATATATATATATATATATATATATATATATGGGGTAAATATTTCTCAAGCAACTTGAGATAAGTTTATCTCCAGCTAATCCCAAAACTACGTCGTTTTGATTAATGAAGGGTGTTTATGTAATTTTAGATGAATTAATTAAGGGTATTTCAGTAAAATGGATATGATATAAAAATAAATAAAATTACAAAAACACCCTTCATTAATTCACTTAAAATTACATAAACACCCTTCATTAATCAAAACGACGTAGTTTTGGGGTTAGCCGGAGATAAACTTATCTCAATCAGCTTGAGAAATATTTTTCCCTATATATATATATATATATATATATATATAGGTCAGGATCATTTTACACTAGTGTAACTTACACTTTTAATCTTATCCGTTAAACCCACTTATATCTAAGGATTCAAAAAAATTAGTAATATGGGCCATTAGATATAAGTGGATCAATGGTTAAGATTAGGTGTAAGACTTCTAACTCTTACACCGGTGTAAGAATATCCTGTCCCTATATATATATATATATATATATATATATATATATATATATATATATATATATGGGATTTTATAATTCTCATTTAACATGAGAATTACAATTTTCCTACACACCCTTCGATTTCCGTGCTGACATGTGTCCTACATATAATTTTTTCTAACACATGGGTCTCACATGCTTTTTATCTCTATAACATGAGATTTCAATTCTCCTTCAACATGAGAATTATAAAATCCATATATATATATGGGAATTAATTTTCTCATTTTACATGAGAAAAATTTCTCATGTTACACTCACAATACATGAGTGGGGTCCATAAAAAGTTAAGATAGGACCCACTCATGTATTGTGAGTGTGGCATGAGAAAATTTTCTCATGTAAAATAAGAAAACTATTTCCCTATATATATATATATATAATGATGCAGAATGAAATTATGGGACAGTGGACAGAGTATGTACATGTGACATGTCAGAACACATGCTTCTCTTATAGATATAATAAAATATGGATTTAAGGACTATAATGTTATATAATGTAAGAAAATTTTTCTACACTCAGAAAGAGAGAGAAAATGAAATAATAAAAGAGGAAAAAAAATATGTGGATCCCACCCCTTAATTATTTGTGTAGGAAAGTTTTCTTGGATTATATAAGATTATACTCGTAAAACCTGGCCATAAAATATAGGGATTTACTTTCATCCTGTTACCCGATCCATGAGTAGCTTTTCCTGCACAAATAGGATTAAGTTAAAAAAAATAAAATAAAAGGGGATTTTCGATGTATGAGCAGGATATGATTTCATTGTTATGTTACATGATAATTGGATTTCCCTGAAATATATATCTGAAAAATGAAGTAGGATATTCTTAACTCACAAATTTTCCTACTATTAATTTGTTATCAATCTAATACAATTAATACAAGGGTTATCAAACTCATCAGTGGTTGACTTGCTTAGTATATTGAGTTATTCAACCATATGAATTAAATATATATATAAAAAATATAAAATTATAAATATTTTAATTAATAATTAGAATTGGTTTAATGGAGGTTACCAAAAAAATAAAGAATTGGTGTAATGATAAGTGTTATAAGTTATAATCCACATGTTTTAGATTTAAATTTCATTAGTAGTATTTATTTAAAGGGAAAGGTTATACTTAAAATTTATTTTTGTTTACAACTTCTTACAACATTATCTTAACCATTGATTTCTGTCAATCAACGGTTAAGATTTTCACAAATCAAATTTATTAATTAATTATTAATTCACAATAAATGACAATCATTGATTGACGAAAATTAACGGTTAAGATATGGTTGTAAAAGTTTGTAAACGAAAATAAGTCGTAAGTATTACCTTCCACTTTTTCACGTATTTTGACCAAAATTTTACAATATTATTTTTTTTTAAAATTAGTGCCGATTTAATACTGGTATGAAACCTGTTGGGAATCTAGTTTATGAGTCAAACGGTCGACGAGTCGATTTTTATAACACTGATTACAATGCAGAATGATTAATCAATGTAATTGGTTAAAAAAATTCATTCTTGGATAGAGCTTTTGTTTATTACTTGTAATCGTTATTGCATTCTCATTTTCAATGTGTTTGAAATATTTGAGAAAATAATATTCAACTCAAAGAAATCAGACAAATGAATATTTTGGTAATGACAAATGACATTTTGTATTGTTACAACATCATCAATGTTTAAAATTATATACAAGTTGCGTTATAAAAAATTTCATTACATGAGGGATTCTCTCTACTACTACTAATATCTATTGTTTTCTAATTTTGGTGAAGATGATTTGTTTGAAATGTTTGACAATTTGAAATGACATTCAACTGAAAAAATTGAGACCAATGACATTTTTTATTGCTACCATTAGTTGGCTGTCATTTTTCCGTTGTCAAATGTTTAAAGATTATTTGCAAATTGCATTATATAAATTGTCATTATTGAAGGTAACGTGTTTGAAACATTTGATTTGTATTGATTTGTATTGTAATCAAGATATTCAACTCAAAATACAGACAAATGACATTTTATATTGCTACTATTAGTTAGGCTGTCATTTTTTCATTGTCAATTGTTTTAAATTATTTGCAAATTGCATTATAGAAATTGCCATTATTAAAGGTAACTTATTTGAAACGTTTGAATTCGTATTTTAATCAAGATATTCCTATGTAGCACGGACACCGACACGGGACACGTGACACGATACGACACGACACTCCGACACGTTAGGACACGTTTTGATATTAAATAATATTTTTAATTTATGTAGTGTATATTATATTTAATATTCAGTAATTTAACAAAAAAATGAATCTAAACTTATAATATTCATAAATTTTGCAAAGAAACATAAGATATCCCAAATATTTATATTAAATTCAATAAAATGGTAATCGCAATATAATGAATCTAATAATTTGAACTAAAAATTCAACACAACGCAACCTTTGAATTTTTTTTTGAATTTTTATAACGCATGTTGAAGTGTCGGGAAGTGTCGCAGTGTCTGAGAGTGTCGAGAAGTGTCGGACACGACACGTCAGGATTTTTGAAGTGTCGGTGCTTCATAAAGATATTCAACTCAAAAAATGAGAAAAATGTTTGAGCCATGTCATTTTTTTATCTCTACCTTATGTTTACTGGCGGCATTTATGTGTCTGCTACTAATAGCTGTTGGTTTTTTTTTTTTTTATTGTTTGAAACTATTTTCAAGTAGAATTATATGTAGATTCTTTTGGAAGATGCAGATCAATGATATACTCATATACCTATAGCGTCTTTTTTTTTTTTTTTTTATAAACAACAAGTATCTTTCACGCGAGAGAATATTTCTGCTCTGATTTTATGCTCTATAACATAAACCTACTGTTCTGAGTGAACACCAATTATGATATATGGGTTATAGGTAAAGTGTTTAGGATATGACGGCAATGGCTAAGGTATGATATAAGTGATGGATATGCTAAACTAAGTAAATATGTTTTGTATGAATGGGTGAGTGAGTTTTATTCATATGAACTATCCATTTTAGTATTATTAACAAGCTCATATAGTCTTCGGATGTGGTAGTTATAGCGGAGGTGATATTATCAGGCAGTTATAGGAATTGTGGCCTTATCAAGTGGTTAGGGTGATCATGGTTACAAAGAAGTGGGAAAGGATCGTGAGTCTAGACCCACAATTCGGGCTCTTGGTCTATGGTCCCATAATCCAGAGTCGTGGCCTATGGCTCTAGTCAGAATTGCTAATCCGGGTAAGAGGGTCTTGGGCCTCTGAACGGGTTGATCTCTTGGGCTCGAACAAAGTGGGCCTAACTAGGGATACAAACCCGAAACACCTACAAATCCTTAGCACATGAACAATATCTTGAATCGACATTCTATGGCTACAATATGATTACATTTACATGGCCCAAAACACACTACCTCTCCCCTTCCCCATACCCATATTTTTTTCAGTTGTATTTCCTTCAATTGGTATCATCTAACTACCGGAATGATGTATGAGAACATTAAGAGTTAGATCTAAGATGCTTATTGAATTATTTCCATGGAAGACATTAAAGGATATGATTCCTTTGCAAATTTCTCTCCCGTAACTCAGCTACGTATCTCCTCACTAGAAAATGAACAACGAAATGAATAGTGTTTTGATACGTTTACTCATTTGTAGCACCCACGCCAGTACGCTATCCATAGTAGTGGCTCGCTTTTTTTTCCATTCAATTCTCACCACTTACTTTTTTTTTTTTTGGGAGAACACTCACCCCTTACTTCTTGCCTATCCAATTGCACATTCTCTGTCCAGGTCACAATTCCTTAGGGTCTCTCTAGCTCTTCCAATAATAAGGCTACCTCTTTGAGATCATTACCTTTATACTTCACTCAATCCCTATTTCCTCCCTAACCCACCATTAGTTTCACGCCCACCTTACTCTCTATCCTTGCACTTATAACCCCTATCATCTCTTCTTGAAATCAAGTGAGTTTCTATGGTGGACGGTGTTGAAAAGGAGGCCGAGGCGGAAAATGATGAGCTTGTTAAAGGAGACCTAGTCAATGGGGATTGTAAGCAAAGAAGAGAGCATGAGATGTTCCAAGAAAAAACATTTTTAAATTACTTTTATGATGAAATCATTTGAAATTTGAAAAAATTAATTAAGGGTTGAAATTGTACAGAAATATAAAGTGTTTTAGGAGCAAAGTTCCTTCAGAAATCATATGGTGGGACTACGGTGAGAGAAAGGAAGAAAAAGTTAAGGAGAGAAGAGAGAGAAAAAAGAAAAAGAAAATTTAATTCATGTATCAAATTTTAATGGAAGGACTATGGTGAAAATTTAATTCATGTATCAAATTTTAATGGAAGGACTATGGTGATCCTGGATCACATCAAAAAAAATTCCATGTTTTAGATAAGTGGGTTGGACCCTTTAGTTAGCTCATGACTTCCACTATAGAACAAAACTTCCTCAGCACAATATCCGTTAATTTTACCAAACAATTAACCACATTCCACACTACCTAGCTACTAGCTTGTCTCCCACGATTCACGATACACTTAACTCGCATGATTCACAATACCCTCGGCTGTAAGAATCATTCACTCCATTTCCTGCGCTCTAAAATATTCTCCTACATATTCCCTAAATCTACCATACAACCACCTTTTACTACTTGGGTTATGTGGTTGTCTCCCACGATTCATTATACATTTTCTTGCTTTAACCAATTGCTCCATTGCATGCAATTTAGAATAGTTTCTCCAACTACCTAGATATATAGGGCTCATGCCTTGAAGTTTAGATCTTCTCCCTTTTGCATTACTCTACCTCATTCTCTTACTGAATTGAGTATCGGAGTTGTTATGTCAGAAGAAGAAAAAAAAAAGATCACATGTCGACTGAAACTTTTGCAGCAAGTTGGTAGCCCCTTTGGTTGAAACTTTTGCAGCAAGCAGCCTCAACACTTGAATCAAGGACAACCACAATTTTTTCCTTGTTGCTTGGTTGATAACAAACTGGCATCTGAGCTATTTGGCTCAGAGAATTGGTTTCAAATTTGGGATTACAACAAAATCTATCTATTGTTTATTGTGATAGGCAGAGTGATATATCTGATTAAAAAAATGAATGGTCAAACATATTGATGTCATGTTTCACTTCATCAATAATACTATATCCGATGGATTTATTAGAGTTGAAAAAAATACTACAACAAACATGATTAAAAGCCTATCACGACAATCAAGTTCCACCATTGCTTGAACTTGGTTGGCGTTTGCAAGACATAATTCTTTATCGTATTTATTGGAGAAGACTAAATTAGACATATTTTAAAGGTGGTGTTCGGTCTTAATGAATAGTATAAGGATATTTCAAGGGTATGCGCTCAAAGATATCTAGAAGATAGATATCTGATTGGCTTACAGCCGATACTCCAATCACTGCGCACTATCAATGGGCATGTAGCCAAGACGGGGACGTGGGTATGTGCACAGTATTGGTAGTAATAGTAAATAAGTCAAAAATATGTACCTGAGATCTTTAACCTTTTATTTATAAGGATTACCTCTTGGGTTTGGGTTGATGAGATCTCCCAATTAGTATGACATTTGCCTTGATTGATAGGATAAGGGATCTTATCCCTTGATCCCCTCTAGATTTGGATATACTCTAATCTTTAATTGGAGATATGATTAGGATATGGATTTAGTCCATAACAAGTGGAATTATATTACTTTATCCCTATATCTGCTAGAGGGGGAGGATTACTGTGTCGGCAAAAGAAAAAAAAATAATCACATGTTGGCTGCAATACTAGAACCAAGGACATCCACATTTTTTTCCTTCATGATAAAGGATACTATCATAATCTACAATAAATCACAATCTGCAATAATTCTTGCCACCCAATTCCCAATTACAGCATACAATTTGCAATCAAATTGCAGAATCCAACCACCTCATTTTCGTCAACAATAGGGCGTACATTCATCTGGTTTAGGTATCAATGAGAGTTAAAAACTCCTCTTCCATAGTTTTTTCTTTGTACCCAACATTATGTATGTGAGGATATTGGGTGTATTGGAATTTGTAATTGAGTGCTTGTATTGTTTTCACCTTTTGTACTTGACGTGTCTTTTTCCCGTGGAGTAAGCACACGGCCGAATTATATTAATACCTGTGTTTTGTGTATGTGCCATTTTAATTTTACCTCTTACTTTCTCTATCTCATTCAACTTTATTTCAATCCGATTTTTTTTTAATTTTTTTTTTGTTGTGGCTCTTTTCATAATAGGAGTTCCTAGGGATAAACCACCACTAGTCCCTTACATCAACTCACAAAACACGTGTAACAACCACAGAAATGAGACCAAATTTAACACAGCAACATAGTCCATTGCACCTAGATTCAGTGCATCTCACAAATTGGAGTATTACACATCAGATGAGAGAGAGAAAATTTGGCAGAAGAAAGAGAATTCTGGCTGAAATATAATGCTCTCATTTGTGAGATGTACTGAATCTTTGGTGCTACAGTAGCACCAAAAAATTATTAGTCGGATTGAACAAAAAAACAAAGGTTAGGATTTAACTATGTGGCATTACTGTTAGTCACTTAATAAAGGTTTAACGAAGGCTCTATTAAAACAATAGTTAACGAGACGAATTAAAGTCATGTTGCCTCTTTAGTCAAAGTTTAAAGACGTTTAATACATTTTTTTTTCCTCAAAATATTATGTTAAGGGAAAAAAACGAATGGTAGAGAGGGGACTGCAATCGTAGCACCTCCCTAAGGGGAGGAAGATTTGAGGAAATGAATTGGGAAATTTGTGCCACTACAACCTTTAAGCTGTAGTTTCGGGATTTCAACGACGCTAGGTGGCGATAGCTTCTGTTTTCTTAACTTGAAAATTTCATGGATTGTATACTATGATTTTGCTGTTTTCTTTTCTCGTTGAATTGGGGATGTTGAGCGTTAGATATATATTAAATCATTAATGTAGCTTCACCATCAGCTTAAGTTTTTGTGGGTGAATTGATTCTATACATGGTAATAGTATCAAAGCCTCATGTCACGGTTTGTTCCTTACTGCCCCGTTTAATTAATTAATCAAGTATTGTGAAATTTCTTAATACAGGTAGGTGGGTCTATGTACTGTCCATCCTTCAAGCCCAATGAATTTTCATGTGAGGGGGCGTGTTAGAGATAGATAAAATCATTAATGTAGCCTCACCAATAACTTAAACTTTTGAGTTGAATTAGTTCTTTATAACTACCTTCTTTTCTTTTGATTTTAGATTCGGATGAAGTGAAAAATAGTTTAGGGCTTTCTATCCTTTTCTGACTGCAAGATGTCCGTTTTCCTCTAAAATAGATTGGTGTAGTTATGCTTGTGATTTTACAAGCAAGTACCCTTTATTTACTTAAAAATGCTGTTTGAATTTCTACTCCTCATCATGCAATGTTGGGTTTCTGGCTTGATACATGGATTTCATTGAATATTAGTTGCTAGAAAGATTTGTCATTATGGCTATCTGATGTGAATTAGAAGGGAATTCGATCTTAAAACCTACAAATGAATTAGATGCAGTCACCAAACAGAACAGATTTCGAAAACTTAAGTATAATTTGAATGCCACAAATTTGACTTTGATATTCAAAATTGGTTATCAAAGAACACTAAAAAGAGAACTCTTAAGATTTCTATTCCAATCAAGATTTAGCCATTATATTTGTTTTAAACTCAGGCTATTGATAGTCTTACACAATGAGTCCTAATAATATTAAAAGTCAAGAGACATGTTAATATTTAAAGTCCTTTGAATATAATAACACAAAATGCTGAAAAATAACCTAAAGGCTTAAAACTAAGGGTTTTATAAGAGTTATGTTGTAGGAAAAGTGATTGTGTTATGTTATAGAGATTCGTTTTGCGTGCCGGAGTTTTTTTTTTTTGCTGCGGGCCCCACAAAATGTTGTGTGAGTAGGAAATTTTATAGGATCATGTTAAATGATAAATGATAAACCCTAAAACTAATTATTTCCTAAATGGCCAAAAAGCTAATTACTCCGTTAGAAATTTACCCTCTAAAAGTTTGTAATCTCCTTCAGTGTTCCTATGGTAGGGCTCTTATTCATATAACCTTCCCAAAGCTCTCGCCCAAACAAACCCATTCAATGCTTCTTTGATCCTTGTGATCCTCTTGCCCTCGCTATCCTCTTAGCCCACACTCTTATAATTGGTCTAATTGTTATTGTCAATGTGCAGCAACATGATAGGAGTCGAAGCTCCAAAATTCATGGAAGGACAGAACAGAACGATAACCAGAAGAAAACAAATGACTTATTGATTCAATGCTTCAATACATGTATAATACATGGATGAACTCCAACAAAAATTGCTTCTCCCTAAACTAATACACATGCAAAAGGCTACTACATTAGGCTACTGCTATACTACTGATTTGTCACCTTTACAATTAATGTAATTATTATTCAGGGATGACTAATTACATAACAATAAGTCAACATTGGGTATTTTATGCAACAGGATTACTCAATAATACAAGTACACATGCCCGTTAAATAAATAAAACACAGAAGGAGAAAGCATCTTTTAGTTATAGAACTCTGCAACTAATTAGAGTGTTAGCCACATAAATTGAAACTGATATTCGTGTCTCTTAATATATAACTTGGAAATGCACAGCAATTGCTCTAATACACGTCTCTTTATCTTCATATCTGATTTCCTCCCCAATAAATAAACAAGTGGTTTTCAAATCTGTCTGTAAATTGTACAAAATTTATGCATTATAAATTATTCAACTTTGAATATACATAGAAGGAAATTTTTAACTTTGACTAAATTTACATGTTTCCTGTACACACTGTATATACATATGATAACTTCGACTATGAAAATCATCAGATAATAGACGGAAACTTAGGGAGCTAAAGAAGAAAAGGTAAAAGCAAAATTTGTTACAAAGAAAAAGAATCTAAAAATTCCTATGGGTAATCACATGGAGTTTGCTGAAAATGCAATGACACACCAGAATACCGCGTTTCTGTGCTATCTGTTGATGTTAGGATTGTCAAAGTTGTTTTGCAATAGAGAGAGGGGTCTATGAGAAGACTTGATATAATTAGACTTTCTTCTTTTCTTCTGCCTGGAATTTGTAGTCAATAAATGAGCTTAACGATCAACAAATACCTTCAATGATAACTTATTTCATGCAACAATGCAGTATGCAATTATGCATGTACCAAAGAATGCCATCAAATATATTTGCACACAACGGAAGATCTTTAATTTCTTTAAAATAAATTATTACAATATGGAGCAATGCTGGTAGAAGCAACTAAATTTCCCTGAAGCGACATGTTACTGATTTGTTTTATGCAAGCTTTAAACAATCCCATTTTTAAAATCATTCAGCGAGTTTTTCTCCTTCCTTTTGATTATTTTCCTCAAGACTAAATACCACATAAACATGGAACAATGATCTTGAAAAATCACAAAGCTCATTATACAAGAGTTAGCATAAGATTCTCCACAATAAACAGCATTCTACTCAGTTTGAGAGTTCTTACCACGTCCAGTGTTAAACAGGTTTTTCTACTGTCTCTTAAATCTGTTTGCCGTGATCTTCCACACTGACGATATAATCTTCGGATAAACTCTTGTAAATGATTGTATATGCTGCATATGATCATCCCAAATTAAAGTCAGTGACAGATTATATTTGCTTGATTGGTAGACTCTACAGAATGACTTATGTTCATAATAATTATTTTCATTTGAAGCACACAACTGTCAGACAGCCAATCAAACATCTAGTGACACAATTTTAGTTCACACTACAGAAGGAGTGTCATCCAAAAATAAAAGTGAAATTCCAATCCACCTGTTCTTTTTAGACAAAATAGTGCTCATGTAAACACCTGCACAGTGCACACTGTCATAAAGGCTTAATTTCAGTTTCAGCGCATATCAAAGCTACTATGATATTGCCAAATAACATATCTGCCAGCATAGAAGATATTCATATTAGTAGGATTGGGTGAATCCCTTTGCAACTAACTGAGCTTTAACTTGTTCACACTCCCATCAGTATTGATTTTGATTAAAAAATCCCCACTTGCACCCGACTGATTTCTTTTATTTTGGCAGTTTAGACAATTCCCAAGTGTCATTCCTCCCAGTAGCTGTCAATTCTGGTTGTTTAAGTGCCTTGTGTATATCGCTAGTTATTTGAATGCGCTATCAAGAGAAGTGACAAAGGCTTTGTATCCCTATGACAAATTCTCATAAGACAAATAATTTCCAGTGGAATACTGGTAAGACTTCACACGTTTCCTTATAGCAATAGGCATATCAAGATAAAAAATTATGTATAGGAATATCAAGTTTTAGTTTCAGATCTATGTTACCTAGATGAATTTCTGGAAGTTAATGCAGAAACTACATCAACAGACAATGCAAAATGTTAGAACAAATATTGGTACAAAGTCTAGCAAAAAAAATGTAGAAAATCAGAATTCAAATATGTTTCCATTTTTATTTCCTATTAATTAGGATTGATTATAATTAATTAGAATTAATTGTGATTAGGATCGATTAGTCATCGCTGAGTCATTCTTAGTGATTCCTACTTGTATAAATACACTCATGTAATTCATTCTATATCAATATACAAAAACCTTCTTTCAATATGGTATCAGAGCGGGTTCGTTCCTACCCTAAATCAGCCATGGTCGTATATAAAAA